>SKCR01035513.1:0-81089 GCA_019454045.1 Zanthoxylum bungeanum
GATTTCTATGCATGTATAAATATTCTACGATCTTATTATACATATATTAATACTATTTGTACACATTTTTTTTCCATAAAAACACACTTAAAAACTATTGTTGATGGTGGGTTTCACCCCCCAAGAAGTCAGAATCTCGAGTAAGGGTATAGAATAGACTTTCATTTCCAATTCTCAAGGGGCCAGGCCCAAAACACTGAGGTATTCGGCCCACCGAGGAGGTTAGTAATAGATTGCACTTGATGTCCAACCCGAGATGGTACCTAGAGAAGGTCATGACCCGAGTCGAAAAGATGTTCGGAAGAGAAAAGTAGAGTGAAGGCTTCAGATCCGACCCGACCTGGTATCACAGTAGGCAGGCCGACAGTTATTTCAGTCGCCTGACCCTATCGTTTGGGTTCGGGTGTTATTAGTATGATCAAATCAAGATGACGTAAGCCCTACATGAGAATTTGCACCTTCCAAAGAGGTCTGACATAACCAGAGCAGGTCACCAGCTTATCTTTTAGCACACGCTATCACATGAGAAAAGATATATTACAGGCTGGAGGTAGCGTGTGGCAGATGGTATAATAGCTTGATTTTAAAAGATGTCAAGTGACAAAGCTACTTTCGGCAGAGCAATTGAGGAAGAGAGTCATCGTATTAATGGTAGATTCACATGGCTGACGTTATGAGGTTGGTGTAACAGTATAATTTGCCCTAGCAAATTAAAGGATTGAGATTTCATTATAAAGGGTTGGCTGGATTCATTCACTCTTAACTTATAAAAAGAGAGAAAGAAAAATCACAATTATAAGAGTGAGTTTGTAAGAGGTCGGTCAGCCGAGCTAGATAGATATGCATGTCGGTCATACCCGACTACATTATAAAATCATCTTTTTCCCTTGTGCCCGTGGACGTAGGTTGGATCAATTCCACCAAACCGCGTTAAACCCTCTGTCTATTCTGTGTGTTTTCCCATATTTTTGCTAAGTTTGTCTTTAGACCCCAAACCAAACAAATTCACAGTTGATGGAGGATTGTTCGAGGAGTGAGTTTACCGATTGACCCCTGGAATGAAAATCAGTCGTCAACAGTTGGCGATGTCTGTGGGAAACGATACTAAAAGCAGCAAACACATTGAGACGATGGCAGGAGATGGGAACCATAGAGCTTCAGAGGCTTCGACAACGGAATGAATGGAGAAGATGGAAGAAACCGTACAGAAGGAATGGGAAGAAGTCCGGAAGGAGAGAGAATCAACCCAAGCCTTCATGAAAGCTATGTTGGAGAAGTTAGAAGAGAAAATCGTTGAAAGAGGAAAAGCGGGCCCCGGTCAAAGAAAAGAAGGGATATCAAGGGGAAAGAGGGTCGCCGGAGCCATACCGGCAGGGGATTTATGGGAAGAGGAAGGCAGACAAACTCCAGAGTCCTACAACAACAACCCGTATTTCACGGAGAGCGGCATATAAGTGTATGAAACTCCCGGTTACGAAAGGTATTGTGCTCAGGGTGGAAGGCACGAGAAAACCCGAGGTCGAGGCATGGCAGCTCTTAGAACCAGATGAAGAGCTAGTTCCGGAAGGAGATGAGGAAGTGAGAGGAAAATATGAAAGACGAACCAAGGGATGACCAAGACATGGGGACATCATCCCCTTTCACGAAGGAAATTTTGGCGATGGGATTTCCGAGGAGATTCACTATGCCCTCCATGGATATTTACAAAAGGCAGCACAAACCCCAAGCCTCACATTGAGAAGTTTGTTTTGTTGATGGAAATTTAGGGAATGGCCGGAGAGGCTATCTACAAGGTGTTCCCTTTAACTCTGGGCGGGTCAACCAGTCTTTGGTTCAGGAACTTGACCCCGAGAAGTATCAGTAGCTTCAAGCAATTGAGGAAATCTTTTGTACGACACTTCAAATGAGCATGTGTGCCTAGGAAGATGATACATTCGTTAAGGATGATGAAGCAGAGGGATGTAGAGCTCCTCAAAAGCTTTGTCGATAGGTATCATGGTCTGGTCTCAGGGTCCGGAGATTATGGTCTCATCTGAGGATCCAAGAGATACAAGACTATGTCTCGGCTTTGGAGCATGCAAGAAAGTTTGTGCTAATGGAGGAAGATGAGAAGATTGCCCGAGGAGGTGAGACCCAAAGGACCAAAGTACTCAGGCCAGATGGTCAGCGGGATTTGGGCAGAGATGTGGGGAGACCAGTCCCGAGGCCAAAGGAGCTCAGGCCGATGCCTCAGAATAATCAAGTTCAAAACATGAGGCTGCCTGTCCAAGTCAACCATGTCACCGGGGGGATAGTGTACACCCCCTGAACAGATCCATGGCGCAGATAATTCGAGAAATCCAGTGTAGAGGTTTTTTGTCTGAGCCCGACCTAATGAGGTTCCCGATTGAGAAGGAAAACCACATGGCTTATTGTTTGCATCATAATGTAAAGGGACATGCCACGAACGAATGTAGAGACCTGCGGGAGCAGGTGGAAAATTTGAAAAAACGGCTATATGAGTGAATACATAGACCGAGTAACTACGAAGGCTGACCAGCGCTGATAGGGAATGCCGTCGGATCGGGCACTTGGAATGCTGAGGTACTGAGGGGATATTTTCAATAGAGCCTCTTTTAAAATGACCCACAAAGAGTTGTAAGATTGGCAATAGATCCCAAGAGTATGTGTGATAAAATTGTTTATACATGCTTGTTTATTATGTGTGTTTAATGGCTCGGGGCTGCATTCGTTCCGCCGAGGCCACTTTAAATTATTGGCTCAGGACTGCATTCATTCCGCCGATGCCACTTTAAATTATTGGCTCGGGACTACATTCGTTCCGCCCAGGCCACTTTAAACTATTGGCTCGGTGCTGCATTCCTTCAGCCCAGGCCACTTTAAACTATTGGCTCGGGGCTACATTCATTCCGTCGATGCCACTTTAAGTTATTGACTCGAGTCTGCATTCGTTCCGTCGAGGCCACTTTAAATTATTGGCTCAGGACTGCATTCGTTCCGCCGATGCCACTTTAAATTATTGGCTCAGGACAACATTTGTTTCGCCGATGCCACTTTAAATTAATGGCTCGGGGCTGCATTCGTTTCGCTGAGGCCACCTTAAATTATTGGCTCAGGGCTGCATTCGTTCCGCCGAGACCACCACTTTAAATTATTGGCTCGGGACTGCATTCATTCCACCGAGGCCACTTTAAATTTTTGGCTCGGGGCTGCATTCGGTCTGCTGAGGCCATCTTAAATCATTGGCTCGAGGCTGCATTCGTTCCACTGAGGCCATCTTAAATCGTTGGCTCGGGGCTATATTCGTTCAGTCGATGCCACTTTATGTTTACTGGCTCGGGGTCTGGTTGTGTCCCACCGAGGTATTGTTTTATTTATTAGCATGAGGTCAGTGTTTCTCCCCTATGGTCATGTGTTGATGTCACGATGAGGGAACATTCTCTTGTGGTCAAATATTTATTATGACGGTCGGGTTGTATCCTACTGAGGCCTTGTATTGGTATGGGGTCAGAGTTTCTCCCCCAAGACCATGTGTTGATGGCACGATGAGGGAACATTCCATTGTGGCCAAGTATTTGTTGTAGCTCGGGGCCGGATTGTGTACCACTGAGGCCTTGTTTTGGCATGGGGGTCGGAATTTCTCCCTCATGGCCATGTATTTGTACAATGAGGGTTCATTCCCTGCTGCCAAGTGACTTGTGATTGTTCGGGGTCGGATTTTCTCCCCCGTGGCCTTGTTATACTAATAATAGCCCGAGGAAGTGAATTTTCCTTCGTGGCCTGTTTTCTATTTTTGATCCTTGCAGATCATATCCCTCTGGGATTGCAACATGTCAAGAGCATGCATCAGCCCGAGGTGGCACAACATAAGCTTCTTCAAGTGCGGAAGCCAGAGGATGGACCGACCAGAATTAGTTCGGATCAACCTCTTCAGTCATAGAAGGCCTAGCGGAAGAGATGACCAAGTCATGGATCAGGAGCAAAGATGCTAGATCAGGGCTATAGACCCGATGTGGTTTCTTCCACAATGATCAATAATGCTTGCTCTTGTGATACCCGTTATGAGTTGGAGCAGTGTGGGGTGTCCATGAAAGTTTCAGCCCGAGGACGGCAGATCAGTCTACGACTTCATACACCACCATTTTTTTTATAGTTCCCGGCACCAACTCGCTTACTCGTTGATACCGAGAACTATGAGACAAATGTTGATGGTGATTTTCACCCCAAGAAGTCAGAATCTCGAGTAAGGGTATAGAAGGGACTTCCATTTCGAAGTTTCAGGGGCCCGGGACCAAGAAGCTGAAGCATCCGGCCCATCGAGGAGGTCAAAAATAGATTGCACTCGATGTCCGACCCGAGGTGGTACATAAAGAAGGTCATGACCCGAGTCGGAAAAATATTCAGAAGAGCAAAACAGAGTGGAGGCTTCAGATCTGATCCGACCTGGTAGCACTGCAGGGCAGGCTGACAGTTGTTTCAGTCGCCCAACCCTGTCGTTCGGGTCAGGGTCTTATTGGTATGATCAAGTCAAGATGTCGTAAGCCCTACATGGGAATTTACACCTTCCAAAGAGGTCTGACATAACTGAAGCAGGTCACCGGCTTATCTTCTAGCACACATTATCACATGAGAAAGGATAAATTACAGGCTGGAGGAGCGTGTGGCAGATGGTATAATAGCTTGATTTAAAGAGATGTCAGGTGGTAGAGCTACTTTCGGCAGAGCAGTTGGGGTAAAGAGCCATCGTATTAATGGTAGATGCACGTGGTTGACGTCATGAGGTTGGTGTAATAGTATAATTTGCCCTAATATATAAAGGGATTGAGATTTCATTGTAAATGATTAGCTGAATTCATTCACGCTTAATTTGTAAAAAGAGAGATAAAAAAAGCTCAAGTGTAAGAGTGAGTTTGTAAGAGGTCGGTCAGCCGAGTTCGAGAGATAGGCTGACGTTATAAAAGCTTCTTTTTCCCTTGTGCCAGTGGACGTAAGTTAGATCCATTCTGTCGAACCACGTTAAACCCTTTTGTTTATTCTGTCTATTTTCCCATCTATTTGCTAAGTTTGTCATTGGTCCCCAAACCAAACAAATTCACAGTTGAGGGATGATTGTTCGAGGAATGAATTTTATCGATTTATCCCTAAAATGAAAATCAGCCGTCAACATCTATATTGAAAAGTGAATATTACATCTAATCAATAAATACACTTGTGACTTGGGTGCTGAGGAGGCTGAAAAGCCAACCAACAAACAAAGACTCAACCCACTACCAAATCTTTAATAACCAAATTACAAACATTGACATTTGACAGGGATAATGTCCAGTAAGATATAAATCACAAACTCTACCAAAACCTATTTTGACTCAGAGTCAGCAACTGAATTTGCTTTCCTGAAGATGTGCCTTGACCGGCGTAAACACACACGTATAACGCAAGCGTACGTATCGTTCAAGTAGTATAAAAAGTATCGATCCCACGAGGACTTAATACCTAAACTATTAATTTTATGAGGTCAAATGATTACTAGTATCTAACAGGTTGTTTGATTGATTTGAAATGGCGACGATTCTAAATTTAAAGACAAGTAAATAAAATTGTTCGAAAGTAAGTTTTAAGAAAATTCAATATTAAAAACTATCTAGGGTTGTGAATCTTTTCAATATTATTTAAAGATGAAGTGGTTATCCTATAGCTGGGTAATATATTGATTTATTAACCTGGAACTCTAAATTAACGTGAATACCTCTGTCGATGGTTAGACACAAATACCCAGTTTAACCCAATTGAACCATATGTCTATGTCAACCAAATTATCTGGATTCATTAAGTTTAAGTTCCAATTATGGCTACCCCCGCCCGACAGGTATATGTCTATCCTGTAAGGAAATCTATTAAAGGGTTATCTATCCTCAAGGAAGATCGTGGGTTATTGAGTCTAAGGTCTTAAACTTAAAATCCTTATGTCTAGTTCATTTTAAGTTTACCTAATCAATTTTATTAATGGCCAGTTAATAAAAAGCATTAAGATTAAGACTCAATAAATAAATCTTTATATTACCCAAACTATAATCTAACCCTTATAAACCAGTGATATTGAAATTCATCACAACCCTAGATAACTAACTTAGTTATGACACATGGCTAGGGCTAGTAAAAACTTAAAGTAAAAGCCATAAAGTAAAAATGCGAATAGTAAATGCGGTAAAGTAAATACTGAAAAGTAAATAACAATAAAATAAAATGCTAAGATAAAATGAATTACTTTTACTATTTACTATTTTAAATATCTCCCATAAAATAATATATAAACTTGTGATAATATTACCAACCAGCCATATAGGCGGTAACCTGATTAATTCAAATTAAGTCCGACCAGCCATAAAGGCGGTATGATTTGTCCATGAACCTGCCATATAGGTGGTAAGAAAATTTAATTATCAACCAGCCATATAGGCGGTATCCTGGATTAGTCAGGTTTAAACCAATTTAAATTTAATAGCCAACCGACCAATATGGCGGTATCCTTATTAAGTCAAATTTTTAAATAATAAATATATTATATTTAAGGGAGATTAATCTAAATAGTAACAGTAAAAGAATTACCTTTCACCTTAGTAAGGAGAAGTTACCTCATCATGGATGAATAATAAAACTGAAACAGTAAAAACAAGATAAATTACTATTACTATTATAAAAAGTAATTACTATTACAGAATGTAATTAAAAATTAATTACAAAACTTAAATTAAAAGAACATAGAGAGAGAAACTCCCGATTTACATCAAAGAAATGAGAGAGAATGGTGCCCCTAAAACTGAAATGGCGGCCTCCTTTTATAGGCATATTTTGGTCCAGCGTCGCGACGCTGAAAATGCACTAGCGTCGCGACGCTAGAAACAGTTTCTAGAGTCCACGCGTACGTTGACCACGCGGCTGTCGGCACAATAATTGGTGACATGTGTCACGCTCTGGTTAGCTGGCGATGCGGTCCAATGAAATCGTGCCACGTGTAATCTTGTGATTGGGTGTAAATTCGGTCTAATAGAATGGTGACACGTGGCAAGCTCTGATTCGTTGATTATTCGGTCCAAGAGAGAGGCGACACGTGGCACGCGGTTTGGGTGGTCCAATGAGGTGATGAAACGTGGCATGCAGTGCATGTTAGCAAGGGCGGCGCACGTTAGCAAGATCCGGCGCACGTTAGCAAGTCCAACCTATCAGATTTTGACACGTGGCAGACGGCGCATGTTAGCACATTCGGCGCATCCTGGGCGTCGCGACGCGCAAGGCTTCAGCGTCGCGACGCTGAAATGACGATTTTGCCCTTTTTGTCCAATTTTCACTGTTTTGCCCCAAATCACCTCCAGAATGTCCTGAACTTTATTTATCTACAAAACACAAAACACATCACAAATATTCACAAGACTGAAGAAACTATACAAAATATTAGATAAATGAGTGGGAAATAGTGATATAAATACCACTCATCATGCTCACACTAACATTCCACTCTTTACCAAATAGAATAAGTCAGTACAAGTTTTGACAAATCAAATAATATATGATCATACACCAGAGTTTTACTAATACATGTTCCACATGATCCAAAATTGATCCAATCAATAATATCAGATTTAATTCACTAAAGTAAACAAGAGAGCTTCAATTATTAAGTGAAGCAAATCAAATCAGGGCATTATCAACTAGTAGAAACGAAAGTGGTGGACTTTTTATCTAATAATGAAGTGTTTGTCTATAATAATGTTACTTAAAAAACATTCAAGTAAGAATTTTTCTACATAAAACAAACTCACACACAGAAATCTTGACCTCAATGACAATTAGTGAATCAGAAGAATCCGCAAAAATTGTGGCAAGCTACATTCCATTCAAAGACATGAATTGGTGTTTAATTAAATTTTATACTTATTTTTTTTTTTTTTTTTTATATAAATGGTGATTGATAATTATTAGATTATAATTTAAATATAAGTAAATTTTAATCATGTATGATTATTAAAGGGTCATGCTAACGAGTGTCATAAGAATAGTCATTAAGAATTCATTTTTGGAAAATTTTCACATCACTTTCATGAAAAATATAAAAAATTATGAAAATATTAATTATTATTTGTTTTCTATTAAAATATTACTAAAATAGATTTTTAATGAATGTACTTGGAATACTCATTAATATTTTCTATTATTAAAATATGTGTGATATAAAATATAAAAAAAAAATTAATATAATCTATCTCAATACAAGACTCGTTTTTCTCCCAATTTACTGTACATGAGAGTGACAAACGGAGAGGACGATACTGGCTCCAAATTTCAAAGCTTTTAAAGTTCTTGAAAATTGTGTCTCTTTAGAGCAGGAGAGAGAAATGTTCGATAGAAACATTACGTAAATGTCAAATCCTGCATCTCCTCAACCAGGTTCCCTCCAAAGAAATAATACTAAGACATTTTTTTGATATTATTATGATATTCATATTTTAAATAATTATATATTTTATTCTCTTAAATATATAATTACTTAAAATAAAAATACCATTAAAAATTCAATAAAAAAAAATCCCCAAAAATGTACAACATAATAAAAGAGTGCAAGTTGCACTCTCCTCTTCTGAGGAGGAAACATGTCTTCTATTTAGATAATTGTGTCCATTTATTAACTATTAATATTCTTGTTTTTTAAACCGACATTGCCCTTATTTCCAGTTTCTTTTATTTATACTTTCACTATCAGATCAAATTTTTTTAATTTAAATACATATAACTTTAAGATTAATATCTCTCTCACTGCTCAAGATATTAAAAACCATAGCAAATAATAATATATTTGTTGGCAAAAACAAACAAAAATAGTACATAAATCATTTAATAATAATCAAAACGGGCACATAACCAATGAATATTACAACAGTTGCTGAAATAATCAAAAAACCGAAAAATAACAAGGACTGGAAAAATTGAAAATGCCAAGGTTTGTCATAGACACTAGACAATGTCCTTAAAATATATTCGTCTCCAACCAATAGATGCTTAGGATATGCAATATAACTATTTTCCAGGGTATAACGGGGTTGAATAATCACAAAGTATAATCGAATTATTCAAGCGAACTCGAGCTGGGCAGAACATGAACAAAGTTAAAATGAAACCAATATTCTTGGTAGTGAAGAAATTCTCCTCTCAGTGGCACAAAATTTTCCTCTTGGGAGGGGGGTAAAATTTTGCTGCAGAAAATAGGCTTTTCTTTATAAAAAAAATGCGAGACTCTCCAAATTTCACAAAGGGGTGTTATTATGATTTAATTGAAATCAATTCAATTAAATTGAGTAATTAAACAGCCCATTAGCAGCTCTCTTTTATCTCCTTGTAAATGTCAGCAGCTCAAACCACGGTAACTCTCTGAATTTTGGAAAAAGAAAAATTGCTCAACTGAAAAAAAAAAAAAAAAAAAAAAAAAGAAGATGGAAATTAGCAAAAACATGAATAAGACGGGTCAGTTCGAATTGAGTCACTATTTTTGTACGCGTGACGTGTGGGTTCACATGAGTTGAATCAATTCATGTTGAGATTTTCATCCCATGTGTGGGCACGCGTAGAGAAAGTCTCTCTCCTAATACTTATTCTTCAACAATACTTGAGTGATTATATATAAACCATTTAGCCTTATTTTTCTATTAGATGTTGGATTGACTAATTTCCCTTTATTTTTCATCTCAATGGACGCCTTTTGAAAGACAATTTTTCATTTACCCGAGCATCAGTTTGAACATATAAATATATAATTTCGAAGTACTCATAGAGGATAATCCAAATCACTCACGACCTCTTACTTTCACTAAGCGGATCCTACTAAAAATCATTCCTTAAAATAACAAGTCATGTTATTTTCCAACAATCCTCCACATGAATGAAAATTGATAGGGGTGTTCATGGGTCGGGTTGGGTCGGGTTTTTTAATTTTCTTAATCCCGAACGGGTTGGGGCAAAAAACATACGGGCCAGGTCAAGTCCGAATAATATATGTAATATATATTGTTAATGATACAATCTTGATGATGTAAGAGTGTAGCTCAAATGGAAAATTATTGGGTCAATATCAAATTAGTGATGGATTCGAATCTCAAGTCGTAACTGCTCAAATTAGGAAATATATATATTTTCTCATCAATTTCATTGCTTTTTTCTGTTTTAATTTGATAGTCTTGATAGAATTTGTAGTTAAATCAAAATATAAATTTTGAGAGAAATCAAAGAGGGAAATGTTAACCAAATTATGAAATATGTGCGTAACTGTGTTTGTTCTTTGTAGGTTTCAAACCTGAAATTCTCTCAAATTCTATTAGTTCGACTTACAAATTCAGTCAATAATAGTTCCAAAGCAAACACAAGGCTACAAATTGGTGAATAATAGTTCCAAAGCAAACACATGCTTGAAATTCTCTCAAAGTCTATTAGTTTCAACAATAAAAACTACCAAGCAGCAAGACAAATTACATAATTAGTACTAGTCAACCCAAAAGATTACTTCCAAGTTTCCAATAAACAAATATCAAGATTACTTCCAAATTTCCAAGAAAGTTGTCAAACCTATAATATCAAATAATATTACTCATCAATTATATGAAATTATAAACAACAAATTTGAATCAATTGAGTTGAATTTCACATATCTTACCGCATTTCTTATTTTCTCAATTACTTCATTATTTTTTCGCCAGTCATCTTTTACAATAAGGTTAACAATATGTGCACAATACCTCATGTGAAGAAATTTATGACCTAAAATGGTAGGAGGTCATTCTATAATTCTCTGTGTTATACACATTATTGCACCATCATCAGAACTAGCATTATCCACAATGATAGTGAAAAATTTATCAATTCCCCAATGTAACATGCATGTTTCAATAAATTTACCATTTGTCCCCCTGTGTGATTAGGCACTTGACAACAGTTTAAAATTCGCTATTGAAACTTCCAATCATCATCTATCCAGTGGGCTGTGAGACACATATAATTTAAATTTTGAATTGAAGTCCAAATATGTGTGGTTAGACACACACGCTAAGACTTCATTAGAGTTTTCAATTTCATCTTTTCATTTTGATATATTTTCAAACAATCCCTTACAACAGTTATACAAGAGGGAAATATCATTCGGGGATTCAAATATAGAGAATAATTCCTAAATCCTTCTCCTTCCACAATTTTAAATGCCAACCCATCAACTATTACCATCCTAGCAAGCATAATCCTTGCTTCTTAAAAGTAAAATGAACTGATTTTATGTTACCCACCCTTTTACCATCTTGTACTTTCATATATTTTAAGGGTCAACAACTCTATATGGGTACTTCTTACACCTCACATCTATATGGGTGTGGAAATAAGAATCTGCCATATACTCGTCTCCATAATAATTACATTTAGCTTTTTAGGCACCATCAACAATAACCTTCTCAAAATGATCCCAAACAGAATAATCATAATTATTAGTATGTTACGGTTTAGACTTCACCTTTTTAGTATATTTTCTTTTTTTTAGACAAAAGAAACTTACTTTGAGTAGGCATTGGAGTAGGAGTTGTCAAAATATTTATGTTTGTATCTTCATTATTCTCTTCCTCACTTGAAAAATTCTCAACCTCCTCAATTATTGGGTCTTTCAATGCTTCTATTCACCGTACAGTAATACAACAGAATAAATTATCAATATCCTAACTCACTTAAGACTAACCCCTCAGCAACTCATGTGTGTCAAGCTAATTATTTTGATTTTTGATGATAGATTAGAGATTGAAAGAACTAAGTCAATGAATAAATAAAGGCACATCTGAGTGGCTTCCCTAAGTTGAAACCTCTTAGGTAAGTGTTGGATTAAGCGCAGTATAAGACGCGGTGGAAGGGGCGAAAATGATTTTAAACATTTAAAAAAAATTTCGAGCGAATTAATTAATATCAAATATTTTTAATTCACCCAAAGTAGTTTAAATATATTATTATTACCAATTAATAACATAATATATTTCGTTACACGACAAATTATTTTACGAAAATATTTTTCGACAAATACTACGTGTAACGGGCAAACGGTCAAACCGGTTGACCAACCGCCGATCCGGGCCAACTCGGTCACTTGGGCAGTGACCGGTCAGCCCTTGGGCTGCCCAAACAGTGCCTAGTTCACTGGTTTCACAGTCGTGACGCGGTGATCCCATTTTGACCCGATTTTCACCATTTTCTCGCGTTTTCGTCCCAGAATAATTTTCGAAATTAATCCACCGCCCAATACAAATCCAAAATCATCCATATAATAAACTTTTCCATGAAAAATATTATGTTTTAAGGGACCAAATCAGATCTGATTCCAGAAATATTTTTAACCATTTTTCATGCCAAAATTCAATTTATTTACAAAATTAATCCATTTAATTTATACTAAAATTAATCACCACAATATAAAGTTCCAAGAACAATTCTAGGCAATATTTGAGTGGCAACATCACTCTAGAATGAAGTTTTAACCATTTTTCATGCCAAAATTCAATTTATTTACAAAATTAATCCATTTAATTTATACTAAAATTAATTACCACAATATAAAGTTCCAAGAACAATTCTAGGCAATATTTGAGTGGCAACATCACTCTAGAATGAAAAATAATATTTTTAGATTAATTCACTAATTAATCTTTTATACACATGGTTATGTATTCAAAATACATATGTGCATAAAACTTATTAACAAAAAGACAAAATAAGAATATTAAAAAAGATTCCAAGAATATTCTTCCATTTATCATTATTAATAATTAATTAACAATTAATTAATTAATAATAACAAGTGTCAAAATCTAATTGATCATTAATGTGTATCTAATCAAAATTATGTATCGTATACAAATACACATTATTTAATACGCATGTGTAAATTATGAATAATCTAAATTATCCATAATTAATTACCCAAGTGCTCAATGAGTACACTTTATATTGCGGGACTCTCTAGGTTCAAGTTTATCAGTCACAAAAACCATTTCCATGTCTGTAATTTGTCCACTCACAAATTGGACAAATTACGACGACCACGGATAATTGAGTTGAACCATTCAAGTCGAAGTCATTGCATATATATAATCCCTCTGTCATAGGTTATCCGAATTATTCCAGAGATATAAAATATACGTCAAATCTCTGCTATGAACAATTCATGTGTCGCGACATAATATGATTCTCAAAAAATTATTCAGAACTTGTTTCCGAATCATACCTCGGCCAACGATTTCAAAGAATCACAAATTGGATACCTAAATCCCGTACACGGGACTGATAGATCATCTCTAGATACATCACATTATATCATGAGCACCAGTCCATACCCGATGAACAGGCGGAGGTCTGATCTTAAAAGATCGTTGATGTGACTGTCATGAAAGTATGGAGGATATCTCACATATCCACAGTGATATCACAAGTCAAATGTGCTAATATGCTATTCGACTCGTAAAGATTCTTATTTGTTGGGTTTCTAGGTTAGTCCCAATATCAATTTAAGCACAGAAACATATGTGAATACTCAAAAAAAGTATGGCAGAAACATACTTACATTGATCGGCTTTTGCGATGCGAGGAACAACAAAAAATCCTTGAAGCTCTCAGCAATAGTGCTTCTTTGTGCTCCATCATTTGTGTTCTTCAAGGTCCAAGCTTTAAGTGTGCATTCCATACCCATGGGTGAGTTCCCTATCACCTTTGGATGACCCCTTGGATGTGCTAGCATCTTGGAAATTTTGCCGCAAAATTTCCCTCTTGCATCTTGTCATTCTCGGCCAAGCCAATAATTTTTGGAGAAAAATGGCCCTTGGCCGAGAGTAGGAGTAAGGAGAGAAGAAGAAGAAGTTGAGTTGTGTAATTGGTTTTTGTTTCTAAAACAATTACCTAAAATTGATTTCCAAAATTTGGTAAAATGTCTTTCAAAAAGTCAAAAGAAATTTTGGAGCCAAAATGGCAATAAATGCCCTCAACAACTCACATCACTCAAAAGTGACTAGACATCACATCACTCAAAGTGACAAGACATTCATCATTTGAATGACTAATGATTTGACGCTTGATGTGACTTGTGGGCCGCACTTGAATTCGAAATGCGAGTGGGACAGCAAACACTCCCGGGCTCGGGTTCGCTAATTCCGAATTAACGAATTTTCCGTTGCGACGTAATTAAATCAAATTTAATTAAATAATTATGCCTAGCAAAATTACTATTCACATCGCTAACGAATTAATTCTAAATTAACTCATTCGCCCGAATTAAAATCCAATTTTAATTCCTCGTCAAAATCCAATTTCGTATAATATATCGAATATATTATTTTATCGATTAATTCCAAATTAATCGTTCTCTCTCTTTAAATAATATTTTATCCCAGATAAAATATCTCCGTAATTAATCCCAGATTAATTTTCTCTCTCTACTAATTAATCCCAGGTTAATAAAGTGCGAGTCATACGTCATCGGTGAATCTTCGGGAAGCGACCAATGAGATCCCCGGATATGTTGGCAGTAAAGCCGGTCGTCGGACTATCCAAACACGTACGTACCTATTACTACGTTTTTACCGATTTACAAGACATGGTTGGCTTCTAGCAAAGCATCGTGCCTACCCAATTCTCCAGAAATATTCTTAAAGGAATATGTAATCTTTATTAGGCGTAGTATACGTAGTATTGCGTATTACGATCCAGTATCGGATGTCACGTGCAAGGCATGGGGCTGGAATTATGTCTGCCCCGTACGACCTAGTCATAAACATGACCTAGTCATAATATCCCGATAGCTGCAGCATAAAAGGGCACCAGTTCCGTATCCTTCGTGATCATCATCTCCACTATGACTGGAGTGATACTTCCGTCTTGACATCACACCCAATACACTACGATTCTCAATATACCCAGAAGAGGTGTACACAGAACCTGTTAAAGCCCTGGACGACCAAAACCAAAGTATATTGATTGTCGCAAGTATTAGCGGTGCAAGTCTCAAGTTAAGACCAAATACACCTACCCTGATTCGGACTTCCATAGACACATAGTCATACTCCCAATGGAATTCTGAGGGATCTATCCGGAGAGAAGCTGTTTCTGTACCATCGGTAAACACAACCTCCTATTACACTTGCATGAATATCCTATACCCAAATATATGAGAACTATGCCATTATGCTCCCACAACGCGCACAAGTGTAATACTAGTCTCTTACGCATTATCGATGTCCAATCTCGATAATACTCCGACTAGGGATATTTAATGATTAAACCTTCATGGATTGATACTGTCTCATATCATCTCAATCCGGAACTAATCATATGGACTTTTCATCATTTATACATCTTGGTAATCTAATTACAAATGATAAAAGAGCAATTTCCTTTGTCACATAGTTAATTTGTACAACAACACCATGATCTGTACAAGTAGTGATGCTATGGGTCATAATTGTCCAACAATCTCCCACTTGGCTTATAGCCAATCACTCAAGTGTCCCACACCCGAACTATGTACGGTTCGCTCAAACTTCTGCTGAGGAAATGCTTTCGTCAGCGGATTTGCATGGTTATCTGATGAGTGGTATTTATACCACTATTTCCCACTCATTTGACCTAATTTTTTGTATTGTTCTCGAGATTTATGAACGTTTTGATGTGTTTTGTTGTTATTTTGCAGATAAATAAAGTTTGGACAGCACTGGAGGCAAATTGGGGCAAATCCGGACAAAAATGCGTCAACTGGAATTATTTTGTCTTCTGCGCGTCGCGCCGCGCATAGCCTTGGCGTCGCGACGCCCAGCCTGCGCCGAAGTTGCTAAAATGCGCCGTGGTCAACGGGTCAACAATTTGAAAAGTTTGACTTTGCTAACGTGCGCCGTGCCACGTGTCACCATCACAGAAGACTTGCTAACGTGCGCTGCCACGTGTCATCATCTCAACGGTGCCGACAATCATCATCTATGCTATCTTGCGCCTTGCCACGTGTCGACATCACAACGGCCTTGCTAAAATGCGCCCATGCCACGTGTCAAGATCAGACGTTGCCGACAATCATGCCTCAGAGTGACGTCAGCAATGACGTCATGAACAGTGCCACGTCAGCGGATCAGATCAGAGTCAACGAACCAGCAAGTGACACGTGTCTCTGTAGCGCGCGGCGCGACGCGCAGTGAGAGTCGCGACGCGCGCATCCCATCGAAGCCTATAAATTGAGCACCCGGTTTCAGAAATTTGTATCCCATCCTCTCTCTTCAATTCCTTCTAAAGAGAGAGTTTCTCTCTCTAAAAGTCTTTAGTTTTTACTTTTTTAATTTTGTAAATAATTTTTAATTACTTTTTGTAATAATAGTAATTTAATTTTTACTTTTTACTTTCCTTTACAGTTTTTACTATTTACTATTTACTTTTTACAGTTTTTACTATTTACTATTTACTTTTTACAGTTTTTACTATTTACCGTGATGAGGTAATTTCCTTATGTTCGGGTGAAAGGTAATTTCTTTTACTATTACTATTTAGATTAATCTCCCTTAAAAATAATATATTTACTATTTAAATTGGACTTAATCAGGATACCGCCAGATTGGTCGGTTGGTAATAAAATTTATATTCCGCCTTTATGGCTGGTTATTTTGGTTCCGCCTTTATGGCTGGTTATTTTGGTTCCGCCTTTATGGCTGGTTATTTTGGTTCCGCCTATATGGCTGGTAATAATCACAAGTTTATATATTATTTTAATGGGAGATATCTAAATAAGTAGTAGTAGAAATAATTCCTTTTACCTTAACATTTTATTTTATTTTACTTTTCAGTATTTTTATTTTATGTCTTTTATTTTTATGTTTTTATTAGTCATAGTTATGTGTTAGTTATCTAGGGGTTGTGATGACTTTTAATATCACTAGTTTATAAGGGATTATTTTATAGTTTGGGTAATTAATAAGTTTACTTATTAAGTCTTAAGCTTAATGCTTCTTATTGTCTGATCACCAATAAGATTGATATGGTAAATCTAAAATGAACTAGACATAGGGATTTTAGGTTTCAGCCTTAGACTTAATAGCTCACGATCTTCCTTGAGGATAGATAACCCTTTATTAGATTTCCTTACAGGATAGGAATATACCTGTTGGGCGGGGGTAATCATAATTGGAACTTAGACTTAATGAATCCAGGTAATGTGGTTGACATAGGAATATGGTTCAATTGGGTTATACTGGGTATTTGTAGTTGACCATCGGAAGAGGCTTTTACATAATTTAGTGTTCCAGGTTAGTAAACTAATTTATTGCAGAAACATAAAATAATCACTTCATCTTTTAAATGATATTAAAGGAAATCACAACCTTATATCTTTTTATCTGTTATTTTCCTTAGTATTTTCTTTTGTCTTTTTATTTATTTATTTAGCAAATCTTCAATCAACCAAATCAATCAAGCAATCAATTCCATTCTCCCTTTTAATTAGATATTTGTAATTAAATAGATTCAATAATTAATAACAACAGTAGGAATTAAGTCCTCGTGGGATCGATATTTTTATACTACTTGAACGATACGTGCGCTTGCGTTATACGTGTGTGTTTACGCCGGTCATTATCATCTGATGCGATTTATTCGATCATCACATCGCCACGATGTATGATCCGAACGAATCAAATGAATATTTGAAGTATATATCTGAATCATTAATGCGACCATTAATTCTTTAGCCTGTGTTGTAGCCTAGCTCAGCTGCTAACAGAACTACTCCTAATCTAATTAGGATTATTATCGATCCAAAAGGCTTCTATTGCTGCCTCAGCCGCATCAATATTCTGCTTTTGTTGTTTATTCGGTAACGATATGTTTCTTGGAAGATTTCCAGCTCACTGTTCCGTTATTCAAACTGTATAGTACCTTTTATTACGACTTATAGTCGTCTTCATCGGTTAGGAAACTTGCAACAGTGTACCCAGTCACTTCAAGTTCTCTTTCTCCATAGTTTAAGAAAGCATCCTTAGTTAATCTAAGATACTTAATGATGTTCTTAACATCAATCCAGTGACTATCACATGGATTGGCTCGATTGTGACTCCATATGCTCAAAGCGTATGAGATATCAGGTCGCGTATATTTTTCAATGTACGAGTTATCAGAGAGTGCCAAAAAATTTTAGATCTATCCCAGTAGATCTTTATTCCTAGAATAAAAGTTGTCTCTCCTAAGAATTCTACGGAGAATTTTCATGAAAGCCAAGCTTTCACCGATTGTATTATGGGAATATCATTTCCAAGAAATGATATATCATCATTATTTAGGACAATCACTGTCAGTGCGCTCCCACTAACCTCCTTATATACACAAGAATCATATCAGTTTTGAATTAAATCATGCACTATTATGATTACATCAAAACATCAGTTCCAAGAACATAATGCTTGCTTCAATCCATAAATGGATCGAATTAACTTGCAAACCTTGTTTGCTCATTTTGGTACGACAAAATCGTCAGGATGTTGTAAACATCCTCCAAAAGGTTTCCGTTTAAGGAAAGCGGTTTTGGGATTCAGCTGCCATATTTCATGAATGAAACATGCAGCATTAGCAAGCATTGTCCGACTGGATTTAACCATGGCAACAGTTAAAAGGTTTCGTCGTAATCGACACAATATTGATAACGATACCTGTGGGACACAGGACCTGGGCGACGCTGTTCTAGGCTCGCGGCCTAGTTGGAGTACGAAATAACATGGAGTCGCCACCCGGTGTGAACCGGGAAAATGAGATTTAAGACCGCACTCACCCCTCGCAAGGGAAGACCTCAAACCGTTGGGTTCGGAATGGTCCCTTACTCATGCCACTTGTAATGAAAGGATTTATGTAATAATTTAATCAGGCTTAAGTAGCATTTATTTCCAAGAGTATCATGCTTCTAAATTCACATGTACAAAATAAAACTTACACATATATTTCACATCTAAGATTGCATGCTTGGAAGTACATCAAAGGAGCGACAAACATACAACTTCATTGGCATATTATATTCAAGAAAACACAAGCACACATACTAACCACACAAGCACACATGTGAGCACTTTCCCAATTGGTACGTGGAATTGTATCCCAAGTACAGACCGCACTACCGTCCATTCGGATTCGGCTACGGAATTTACGTCTGGGTTTCCATCCGATATACCACAAGAAATAATACTCAAATGTTATCATTACATAGGTATATGAATTGTAATACATTAAACACATTGTATTCATACATGTGGGGATAGCTACTAGGAAAACTATGTATGAAATCTGATGAAAAGGACTCAGTTCAGTGGGTGCGCGTTCGCGTAGCGTTTGAAAACGCGTTCGAACGGTAAGCAGAAGGTTCGCGTTCGTGTAGCGTTCGAGAACGCGTTCGAACGGAACCAGACCTGATGCATGATAAGACTAAGAAAGTGCGTGTGCGTTCACGTAGCGTTTGAGAACGCGTTCGAACGGTAAACAGAAGGTTCACGTTCGTATAGCGTTCGATAACGCATTCGAACGGAACCATACCTGATGCATTATGAGATTAAGAAAGTGCGTGTGCGTTCGCGTAGCGTTCGAGAACGTGTTCGAACGGTAAACAGAAGGTTCGCGTTCATGTAGCGTTCAAGAATGCGTTCGAACGGAACCAGACCTGATGCATGCAACACAAAGAATAAAGACAACAATGTCAAGCTCAGTATGTCCGATTAAACGTATCTTGCATTCAACCGAACACACATCAACCGGCGCGGCAAAGCATCGTGGTAAAGGGCTTTAACCCCTCCCCATAGGGGATCTTTCATTGCACTTACTAAGCCCATGCGCTCGATTGAGTCACGCATACAAAGAATTAAAAAGACAATAATATCAGACTTAGTATGCCCAATTGAACGTTTCTTGCATTCAACCGAACACACATCAACCGGCGTGGCAAAGCATCGTGGTAAAGGGCTTTAACCCCTCCCCATAGGGGATCTTTCATTGCACTTACTAAGCCCATGCGCTCGATTATATCATGCATACAAAGAATTTAAAGCAATAATATCAAACTTAGTATGCCCGATTGAACGTATCTTGCATTCAACCGAACACACATCAACTGGCGCGGCGAAGCATCGTGGTAAAGGGCTTTAACCCCTCCCCGTAGAGGATCTTTCATTCCACTTACTAAGCCCATGCACTCGATTGAATCATGCATACTTAGAATTAAAAGCAATAATATCAAACTTAGTATGCCCGATTGAACGTATCTTGCATTCAGCTGAACACACATCAACCGGCGCGGCAAAACATCGTGGTAAAGGGCTTTAACCCCTCCCCGTAGGGGATCTTTCATTCCACTTACTAAGCCCATGCGCTCGATTAGATCATGCATAAATAAGCAACATGCAGAATTCAAGTGACGAAAAAATAAATAAACCAAAGCAAAACAAAACAAAAGAGGGTGCCGTTTACTCAAGCGGTACGTGGAGTTGTATCCCAAGTACAGACCGCACTACCGTCCATTCGGATTCGGCTTTGGAATTTACGTCTGGGTTTCCATCCTATATACCGCAAGAGACGACACTCTTTCATTCATCCAATACCCACAACACGCATCATACACACACAAGATTCAACAAACAATTAAAATATAGTCAAAATAAATAACAAAAATCAAATAAAGATGAGTGTGGAAAGTACCCTCAGGTCTAACCTTTTTGCCAACTTTCGGGCTTGCGTTTCACGGACGTCGGAAAGGGTACAGCTCCTCAACTTCTCCGGTTCACTGGTTTAGCGTCCTAGCTCACTGTTTTGCTATTTTGCTTGCCGTTCGGTCTCCGTTCTGCTGCTGTTCGGTCTCCGTTCTGCTGCTCTTCGGTCTCTGCTTTGCTACTCACTTTTCAGGTCACCCGTTTTGACGTTTCAACGAACTGTTTCGAGTGTTTTTCGTGTTTTTTTTAGTGTAGTTTGGTGTGGTTATTTCAAGGGTTATAAGTGCAGTTTATGTTACTGTTTTAAGGGATTTTAGGGACTGTTTTGGGAGTGGTTTGGGCTGCTGTCCAGGCGTGTTTCAAGGGCTATTTGGGGTGTGTTTGGGCTGCTATTTGGAGGTATATTTTTGGTGATGGAGGGCTGCTGTATGGGGGAGATTTTCGGTTATGGAGTGGAGGAGATGAAGGGAATTGTTTAGGTTCTTCTTGTTGCTATTGCCGTGAGTGGCTAAGGTTCTTTGTGTTGTGATTTTTGTGTGAGTTATCTGTATGAGCTAGAGCATGCATGTCTTGGTTAGGGGTTGTTTATATAGAGAAGGGCTAGGGTTCTACCTTGTCTCACAAGGAAGGGATTTTGCATTAAAGAGAGATATGATTTGGTGTGAGACAAGGAAAGCAATGGATTTGATGGGGGACAAAATTTGGCTAGATTAGGAAGTTGAATATCTAATTTGTGTTGGTTTAGGAATACAATATTTTTTAATTGGTTATGATTGATTTAATTAGGCATAACATTTGTTAAGTTTGGAATATAATATATTTGATTTATCTTTATTAGGCATGCAATTTCTTTAATTTGTGTAAGTATTTTTATTATTTTCTTAGGTGATTATTTAGATTTTATTTGTTTTATTTAATTTGGTATATGACTTAATTAATTATTTTATTTAATTACATTATCTAATTAATATTTAACTTAATATTTAATTTAATTTGGGTGTGTTTTAAGTGGGCTTGGGCGTGTGGGCCAAGGCTTGGGCGAATTGGGCTTAATGTGAGGCTAGCAGCAAAACCAGAAATATCGATACCGTTCGAACGCCAATTCGAACGCGACACGAACGTCCGCAATCTGTCTGACGTTCGAACGAAGTAACGAACGCAACACTAACGAAGACAGTGAAATTGCGAAATGAATCTGATGACGTACTTATTCTGAATTTCCCCTTCCGACGTCCGTTTCCCGCGGCTTCCGTGACTTAAAAGGTAGTGCCTCCAACTGAGACTCATCATCGGGTTTCACATGCAAAAATGCAATGCCTACAGTCGCCCCCACTTTGATGGGACTTGTGCAGTGTGTGACTTTGAACAATCCTATCAAAGTTATGCAATGCATTTTCACTTACCTGGCTCGTCTGCTGCCTCGAGCTGAGTTGGTGCTGCGGTGGACCTCGATCCTGGGACGCGTCCCCAAAACTGCTGACGATATGGGCCTCACTCTCAAACTGATATGGGCTTCGCCCCACTAAGCTGATATGGTGTGGAGCCTCGCTCCCAAGCCGATATGGGCCTCGCCCCCAAGCTGAAATGATGTGGGGCCTCGCCCCCAAGCCGATATAGGCCTCGCCCCCAAGCTGAAATGATGTGGGGCCTCGCCCCCAAGCTGGCATAGGCCTCGCCCTAAGATTCATTCATGGATTCATTCTAAAATTCTGACGGTGCGGGCTAGGATTCATTCAAAAAAAAAAACTGATGATGTGGGCCTCGGCTTTAGGATTCATTCCTAGATTCCTTCCTGGATTAATTCCTAAACTCTGATGGTGTGAGCCCCAACCTTAGGATTTATTCCTGGATTCATTCCAAAATTCTGACAATGTGGGCCTCGGCCCTGAGATTCATTCCAAAACTCTACTGATGTGGGCCTCGCCTTTAGGATTCATTCCTAAATTCCTTTCTGGATTCATTCCTAAACTCCGATGGTGTGGGCCCCGACCCTAGGATTCATTCCAAAATTCTGACAATGTGGGCCTCGGCCCTGGGATTCATTCCAAAACTCTACTGATGTGGGCTTCGGCCTTGGGATTCATTCCCGTATCCCTTCCAAAATTCTGCTGACGTGGGCCTCGACCCTGGGATCCATTCCCGGATTCATTCCTAGATTCATTCCAAAATTCTGAGAGATTCATTCCAAATTCTGAGAGATTCATTCCCTGGATTCGTTCCAAATTCTGAGAGATTCATTCCATGGATTCGTTCCTGAAACTGTACTGTTGTTGTTTCTGACTAGCTTGCCTTTACTGCTTTCTCTCTTTCTTTCTTCGAAACCTGTTAATATAAAACAAAACAAACACAAAAAAGATGCAAAATGTGTTACGTGTATGCATGTATGCATGAGTTCCCTATCCCGTTGGGTTAGGTCTTCGGTCAATTCCCTTAGTGATAGCTCGGTCTTCTCTTCCTTAGGCAAAATACTGCTTCAATCTGTCTATACTAATTGGTTCCGTGAACTCATTTCCTTTCCAAGTCTAACAGTCTCACTGTCTTCATTTCCCAATTTCTGAATGGCCAACTTATCTTTTCTGCTTGCTTCTTCTGAGGATTCCCTACGTTCTGAGTATCATAGTACCAAGATTGAATGCTTTTGTCACATGCACTCATGTTGCAAGTTGAGAAGTGGAGATTCAGGCAAGTAAGCGAAATGAACTTCTTTATTTTTGTTGAGAAAAGGTTCGAACAAGCAAACAAAATCAATGTCTTTAAAAAATGCAAGATAAACTTGGAGAAACAACAGTGCCTTCTTCCTCAGCCTCTGGTTCTTCGCTGTTATTATCCCTTATCCCCATGTGAGAAGCTTTGGAGGACAAGGGTTTTAGGCAAGCCAAAGTTGATCATGGTGGTGGGACGGAGTGGTAATTTGGTAGGGGATTCCTGTGTGTGCTGGGTTGCTCTCTTTCTGGGTCAGGTATTTTATGGGTGTCAATCAGGTATTGGATCCCATGCCTACGGCGGGGGCAGTTGTCAGTTTCGTGACCCTTTTTTCTGGTGAAAATAACATAATAAGTTCAGTCAAGGTAGTGCGGCACAGGGCTGGGGAGTGGTTTAGGTTCCAAGGGTTTCAGGAGTCCTTGCATCTTCAATTTCTCAAACACCTTTGATAGAGGTCTACCCAAGTTGGAGAAACGTCTGTTCCTGATGGCAGTGACCTCAGCACTGGAAGACTTGGCTTCAGGATGTCCCCCAAAATTCCTTCTATTCTGGCCATAAAACTTTCTGTTTTCAGCTTCTTCTTCCTCAATATCCATGACAGTTTCCCTCAACTGTCGGAAATCCGCAATCATTGAAGTCATCCTCCTCAACTTGCCATAGATCGAGGGCTTAGTGCCCTTGATGATCATTTTAATCTGGTCCTTCTCAGAGGGCCGAGTCTGCATTTTCAGAAGCTGGCTTCTCCAGCGGTCTACATACTCCTTGAAGCTTTCTTCTGGATTCTGCTTAGTGTTCTCCAAATCAGGAAGTGACAAATCAATCTCTAAGTCTGTAACATACACTACAAGAAAAAAGGCCTTTACTGACACTAAGGTTAGTGACACTAGGCTAAAAGTGTCAGAAACGACGTGTAAATGCGCCTATTTCCGTGTTTTTCACTTAATATCAATAATACAGACATATTAATGGCGAAAATACAATGGTATCAGCGATTTTAGTGTCAGTAATTACTATTACCATAGTATCAGTAAGAAATAAAAAAAAAAAAACGTGTAGTCGTCTGGAGTCGAACCAACACCTGCGGAAGTGACGTTTTTCGCATATATTACTGACACTAGAGTATGAGTAAATTTAGTGTCAGTAATTAATGATACCTTAGTATCAGTAAAAAAATTAAAAAAAAATTATTTCCTTAAGTCTGCTGGGACTCGAAATTGTAACCATTAATATAAATTTTTTTTCTAGTGTAAGGCTTTACCACTAGGCCAAATCGTGACTTTTGTTCATTAAATAAAAAGATTCTTTAAAGTACTAAATAAATTTTAAACACAAAATTAAAACAAAGTGAAAACCCTAATAATTTCAGTTTCTTTCACTTGGGTTTCTTTTCATTTCTCTTCTCAAATCGTATCTCCTTCTACGACAGAGCAAGTGAGAGAGAGGCCTTGCACAAACGGCCCGTCGAATTTGAAAAATTCAGGAAAATTTGCCCCTATTTGCAGAGACCGACGACGACCGTACGCCAACGATTTTAGTCCCCAGAACGCCAATTTTGGAGTCGTTTCACGGCAGCAACCAGTTGGTGTTATAAACCCTAATTTAATTTCCCCAAATCAAGTTCTTGTTCCGTACAATCCCCAGGTCTTTTTAGTTCCTTCTTTAATTTCCCTTTTAATCCTTCTGTATTGATTCAAATGGACGAAGAAAGATCGCTCTCGCTTGTTCAGGTAATTTTTTTATTTTTTAAAAAAAATGATTGTCATTTAGTAGTGCTCGTTTAATTGTTAATTTACATTTATGGTAATAATTTTTGCAGTTGATGGCCAATGAAGGACTTGTGCCCTCAACAGAAGAGGAAGAGAAGAGAAAAAGTGTCATTCAAAAGCTAAAAGAGGTTACTTTTCTTTTTTATTATAAAGAGTTACATTTTTTTTCTTGGTTGAATAATAATCTAAATCTGAAAATAGTTGATTCTTGTGTTTATCTAATGAGTCACTCCATGGCGCAATTATTAAAAATGGCATAAAATTATGCCTTTGTTAGGATAAATAATTAAATCCAAGTGCCCACTGAAACCCCATTATCAATGCTGTAGGTGCAGTGACATTGTAAAATTTTCCTTATCTAATTATGCAAGTTTAGATAGTGGCATTGCTATATATGTTCTAGAGATTAATATTTGTTTTATGCATTTTAGTCCATTTATGATCCTTGGTTGGTTTAATTAGGTAACTCTTTTGAAATCAAATATTTAATTGCAGATAGTGTTGGCATGGGTCAAAAGTGTTGCTTGGCAGCATCAATTACCAAAAGAGTGGATTGCGGAGACTCATGCAACCGTACTGACTTATGGGTCTTATGGCCTTGGAGTAAGTATTGAACTCGCTGATCTTCTTGTAAATGTTCTTTGGTATACTCTATTTCTTGTTAATTCATGATATTTTGATTTATACAGGTTCATGGTTCAGAGTCCGATATTGATGCTTTATGTATTGGCCCTGACTTTGCCACAATGGCGGTATGTTTATCTATTTTCCTGTTTTTATTTCTCTATTTGAAGTGGAATAACCATTGTCTGAATTTTTGAGCCTAACTCATACAGGAGGATTTTTTTATTGTTCTGCACAACATGCTTAAGAGCAGACCTGAAGTATCAGAGATTCACTGTGTGAAGGATGCAAAAGTTCCTTTGATGCGGTTTAAGTTTGATGGGATCTTGATTGATCTTCCATATGCTCGGTTTCACGTATTATCTGTTCCTGAAGTAAGTTTAGTAATAACTTTACATCAGATATCAGTTTGGAGAAATGTCTGACTAATTCAATGCATATGTCCACTAATGTTTAGTGAACTTTTAAATTTTTATTTCTTATTGACTAGTGTGTATCTTGATAACCTTACATGTTTTGAGTGATATCATTGCAGTAGATTTTATAGTCTAATTTTGAGTGTTTGTTGTTTCCTCCCCCTGGACTGTGGGTAGTATTGACTTCCTGTGACTATGAATTGCAGAATGTGGATGTATTCAATCCATACTTTTTAAGGGATATTGATGAAACTAGTTGGAAGAGCTTGTCTGGAGTACGAGCAAATAAACGCATTCTTCAGCTCGTTCCAGACTTGGAGGTGAATGTTGATTTCTTTATGAAAAAATTGTTTTTCCTCTTTGGGTTTTCTTCTTTTTGGGTAAAAGGAAAAATCTTTTTACTTGATGTTTTTGCTATAGATGATAGATATAGAATGGATGCACGAGGGTGTTAGGTGACAGAAATATCATTTATTGAGTTTTTTGCAATGGATTTTTCTTTGGGGAGAATTGAAACTTTTGCTGTAACACTGGGATTTGGGGGAAAAAATAAAAATGCTTGTTGTGCAATCTTTTATTATAGGTGTTATTATGGTGCCCTATAAGTTTTAATTTGTTGATATTTGGTACGCTGTAAGTGTTGCCGTGCATTCCACTTTGTTCCCCTTGAATTGTAGTGAGCTTTATGGCTCTGTTGTGCAGTCTGAAATTTGAGATTTGTACCGGTAATTGTTCTAAACTGAAGTCATCCTTGCAGGAAAATTGCTAGGATGTTTTATTGGGAAGTGTTCTGGAAGTATCAGATCCATAGCGAGGCATCCCACACTTCCAATTATAGCATCATGTGGTGAGTATATTGCAAGGTCCTCTACATTTAAACTACACTATCCCTTTTGGTTTCACAGTTTTGGAACCAAGATTATTTCTTTTTATATTCAACTGGAGTAACAACTTGAATTGTTTTAGGGCTGGATAGCTATTTGCGCTTTTGGGATGTGAAGACACGGCAACTTCTTTCTGCGGTACGTTCCTGAATTATAATTCATGATGTTGCTTGTAACAGTACAATTTGTATTTGGGCAACTTATCTAGAACAGCGTTATAAAATTATTTTTGATTACTGTTGTTTGTTATCACTGCATTTTTGTTCCTGATGGAATAAAATCTTAGTACTATACATTTGAGGCAAAAGTAATGATTATTTGTCATTTTGTTGATATGTAAGGGTTTCTGATTTATTTGCCTCTTTGAAAAGCAGTTGATTTTGTAATTGGAATTACACGTTAATAAACTGCATTGTTGTGTCCAGGTTTTCTTGAAGCAGCATCTTACTGAGGTCATTTTTGATTCCGCATTTGCTGATAAAGGTTAGTTCTGACCGTTCCTTGCTAGTCTTGGCCTGACGTAGTATTTCTCTAACCATCGCATGACATGGATATTAAGTCATTTATTGTGTTTTGTAGAGAAGATTTCATGCTCTTCAAAATTTCTTTTGCGGATCCATGAAGGGGCTTGTAGGTTCTGTTTTATTTTAAATAGTTATGGACGTGTCTTTGTTTTTATTAATTTCTTCGAAGGCAAGCTTGATATTATATAATCACTATTTTCCATGTCTCCATCTGATTCTAGTCTGGCTGACTCTACTTTTGCATGCCAATTTGTACAAGCAGAAGTAGCCCATGCTGCAGCAGATCTGCCTTTGCAGGAAGAGCAGAATGGGAATAACACTCCAGAAGAAGAGACAGACTAGGTATTGATTGGAAAATGAATTATTGAACGTGCAATATTCTCATATCATATTCTTAGGTTTTTGGACAATGCGTTAGAGTATATTCTGAGGAATGAAGCCGACATGATTGCTTGTAAAAGTGTGTAAATTGATGAATTCAAATGTAGGATTTTGGGCAATACTAGCCTGTGCCCTAGATGTTTCTCTTTGTTTCCATGCTTTTTATTGTATGTTATTGATTTGTTTGTTTTGGTGATTATGTAGCGGTATGAAAGATACAACTTGTTATTATGGATGCCATTTGGTTTTTTATATGCATGCTCTTAGGTTGTTGGTATGGTTATTGTCAATAAGTGCTTTATGTGACAAAAATTAGATTAGGGTTATATTTTGTATTTATATTTTGTATTTTTATTTGGATGTATTTAATGTTTTTATTTATGAAGATATCGATTTTTTTTGGAAGTCCATCTAATTCTTAACATTTGGTTTATAATTTCAGATTTTGTGCCAGATATCATATTGTTGGGGGATTGTTGCAGGCTTCTCAACAAGTATCATGAATTTTGGTGGGGGCATGACATTTTGGTGGGACTTTAAGAGTAGTTTTTGAAATATATATATGTTAATTTAAAGATTGTCTATGGAGTTTTTGTATTCATCATGTGATACTGTTGAATTGATTAATACGATTAATCTATTATATTGCGAATTTTATATAAATGTAATTTTTTAGTTTTTTTTTTCATTGAGTTGATATATATATATATTTTATGATTAATTTAAGTACAAAAAATAAGAAATATAATTGTGAAATAATACGATTTTTAAATTTTAAAAGATATTGTCGGATATTGATACTATAGTAACAATAATTACTGACACTAAAAATCAAATATATGCGATATACTGATACTGCAGTAACAAAATTTACTGACACTATAGTATCACTAAATACTGATGTTATAGTGTCAATAATTTACTGACACTAAAATAGTGTGAGAGATTACTGATACCATAGTGTCAATAATTTTCTGATACTACAGTATTAACGTTTACTGACACTAAGAATCACTGACACTAGAAACTAGTGTCAGTGATTTCTGGCTGCGGCAACACTGACACATTTATATAGTGTTAGTAAAACCCTTTACTGACACTAATTTAGTATCAGTAAAAGCCTTTTTTCTTGTAGTGATACTGTTTCAGAAAAGCATCAGCTAGTTCCTTCCAATCTTCCGTAACCCTCTTCTTAAGGCTATTATACCAAACCACATGCCCCCTCGGTGACATCCCAAGCATCTTTTGACTTGGCGCTGTGATAGGACCTCGGGTCTCCATTCCCATTAAACTTGGCCATGTCGGGCATTTTAAACTGAGCTGGCAGCTGTTCTCCGAAGGTCATTGCCTCATAATCTAACAACTCTTCATGTTTACCCTCATTTTACGGGTAAATGTTTCAACCTGATCCCGGAGCCTCTGAAATTCTGCCTGAGACCCAATCACTCTGCCTGTTGCATACTCTGCCATATCATCATCAAAAGTGGGGATATCATCCCCCAACCCATTCGGAGGCTCCTCACGTCTTACATTCTCAGAATTTCCCCCAGCACGGGGCACAGCCATATTTGTCATGGCAGTAGTCAAGGCTTGCAACTGTTCGGTAATCTTGGCGAAACCATTTTCTAACTGATCTATCCGGGATACCTCATTATCAGATGTACTCATATCTTTTACCGGTCTTTTAGTGAGTCTTCTCTCTTCCTAACCCAACGGGAATCTATGATGTCTTTTTGAGACATAGAGGGTGTTAACATGATATATGTATGTATGAGGTGCATGAGATGCATGTAACATATAGAACATACTAAATCGATTAAAATTTTCAAAAAAATCGGCCCATTATCATTTTAGAAGCCTTTGGGCTAAATGTCATAGGAGTGAACTCGTCCCAGTTTAAATGGCCCAACGAGTTCACATCTCATGGCAAAGAGCCCAACTAAATCCAAATGGTAATGTTTCGAACACAAACACAAAATGGCCCATCAACATTTAGAAGCCTTTGGCCCAATCGTCATAAGGTACGAACTCGCCCCAGTTTAAATGGCCCATCAAGTCCGCATTTCTGACAATGGTCTAACTGCATCCAAATGAGGATGGTCCACAAGCATATACTCAAGGAAATAATTGTTACTTTAACCATACAATCCCGGTCTATGGGTGGATTCACAAGAGTGTAGACAAAGGCTCTCATTGGCGAAGGATGGCCCACAACTAGGTCTCCCCAATCAAAGGTTCGAGCAACCAAGTGAGAGCACCCTTTTTTATACACTAAGGTACGTGCCAATGAGCTATGGTGTGTGACGGACTGTCAAATGGATTTCCCGTTGTAGATTCCCCAGAGGGAAGGTGGAGCGAGGCTCACTTAAATACCCAAGCCTCTTAGGCTCTTATCGCTTGGTGTCAGGAATAAACAACGAGTCCTCCAAATTAGTCCATCACAATAGGCTACGAGTAGATGGCTATTTAGGTGCCTTCACAGCTTTTCCTTCTAGAAAGGTAGTGAGTGAAGGAAGACACCAAACCATTACCTAGCCTCAAAATGCCTTTGGTTAAACCCTCATTTTATCCACTATAGACACGGTCCATTAAAACATAAATCCAAACGTTACAAGACAATATTCGGGACCGATTCTATATCCCCAGTGGAGTCGCCAGATTGTGGGACACAGGAACTGGACGACACATGCTGTCCCGGGCTCGCGGCCCGGACGGGAGTACGGAGTAGCCACGGGGGACTAAATCGGAGAATAATGAGATTTAAGGCCGCACTCACCCCTCGCAAGGGAAGACCTCAAACCGTTGGGTTCGGAATGGTCCCTTACTCATGCCACTTGTAATGAAAGGATTTATGTAATAATTTAATCAGGCTTAAGTAGCACTTATTTCCAAGAGTATCATGCTTCTAAATTCACATGTACAAAATAAAACTTACACATATATTTCACATCTAAAAGATTGCATGCTTGGAAGTACATCAGAGGAGCGACAAACATAAAACTTCATTGGCATATTATATTCAAGAAAACACAAGCACACATACTAACCACACAAGCACACATGTGAGCACCTTCTCAAGTGGTACGTGGAATTGTATCCCAAGTACAGACCGCACTACCGTCCATTCGGATTCGGCTACGGAATTTACGTCTGGGTTTCCATCCGATATACCACAAGAAATAATACTCAAATGTTATCATGACATAGGTATATGAATTGTAATACATTAAACACATTGTATTCATACATGTGGGGATAGCTACTAGGAAAACTATGTATGAAATCTGATGAAAAGGACTCAGTTCAGTGGGTGCGCGTTCGCGTAGCGTTTGAAAACGCGTTCGAATGGTAAGCAGAAGGTTCACGTTCGTGTAGCGTTCGAGAACGCGTTCGAACGGAACCAGACCTGATGCATGATAAGACTAAGAAAGTACGTGTGCATTCACATAGCGTTCGAGAACGCGTTCGAACGGTAAACAGAAGGTTCGCGTTCGTATAGCGTTCGATAACGCGTTCGAACGGAACCAGACCTGATGCATTATGAGACTAAGAAAGTGCGTATGCGTTCGCGTAACGTTCGAGAACGCGTTCGAACGGTAAACAGAAGGTTTGCATTCGTGTAGCGTTCGACAACGCGTTCGAACGGAACCAGACCTGATGCATGCAACACAAAGAATAAAGACAACAATGTCAAGCTCAGTATGTCCGATTAAACTTATCTTGTATTCAACCGAACACACATCAACCGGCGCGGCAAGCATCATGGTAAAGGGCTTTAACCCCTCCCCATAGGGGATCTTTCATTGCAATTACTAAGCCCATGCGCTCGATTGAGTCACGCATACAAAGAATTAAAAAGACAATAATATCAGACTTAGTATGCCCGATTGAACGTATCTTGCATTCAACCGAACACACATCAACCGGCGCGGCAAAGCATCGTGGTAAAGGGCTTTAACCCCTCCCCATATGGGATCTTTCATTGCACTTGCTAAGCCCATGCGCTCGATTGAATCATGCATACAAAGAATTAAAAGCAATAATATCAAACTTAGTATGCCCGATTGAACGTATCTTGCATTCAACCGAACACACATCAACCGGCGCGGTGAAGAATCGTGGTAAAGGGCTTTAACCCCTCCCCGTAAGGGATCTTTCATTCCATTTACTAAGCCCATGCGCTCGATTGAATCATGCATACATAGAATTAAAAGCAATAATATCAAACTTAGTATGCCCGATTGAACGTATCTTGCATTCAACCGGCGCGGCAAAGCATCGTGGTAAAGGGCTTTAACCCCTCCCCGTAGGGGATCTTTCATTCCACTTACTAAGCCCATGCGCTCGATTAGATCATGCATAAATAAGCAACATGCAGAATTCAAGTGACGAAAAAATAAATAAACCAAAGCAACACAAAACAAAAGAGGGTGCCGTTTACTCAAGCGGTACGTGGAGTTGTATCCCAAGTACAGATCGCACTACCGTCCATTCGGATTTGGCTACGGAATTTACGTCTGGGTTTCCATCCTATATACCGCAAGAGACGACACTTTTTCATTCATCCAATACCCACAACACGCATCATACACACACAAGATTCAACAAATAATTAAAATACAGTCAAAATAAATAACAAAAATCAAATAAAGATGAGTGTGGAAAGTACCCTCAGGTCTAACCTTTTTGCCAACTTTCGGGCTTACGTTTCACACGACGTCGGAAGGGTACAGCTCCTCAACTTCTCCGGTTCACTGGTTTAGCGTCCTAGCTCACTGTTTTGCTGTTTTGCTTGCCGTTCGGTCTCCGTTCTGCTGTTGTTCGGTCTCCGTTCTGCTGCTGTTCAGTCTCTGCTTTGCTACTCACTGTTCAGGTCACCCGTTTTGACGTTTCAACGAACTTTTTCGAGTGTTTTTCGTGGTTTTTTTTAGTGTAGTTTGGTGTGGTTATTTCAAGGGTTATAAGTGCAGTTTATGTTACTGTTTTAAGGGATTTTATGGACTATTTTGGGAGTGGTTTGGGCTGCTGTCCAGGCGTGTTTCAAGGGCTGTTTGGGGTGTGTTTGGGCTACTGTTTGGAGGTATATTTTTGGTGATGGAGGGCTGCTGTATGGGGGAGATTTTCGGTTATGGAGTGGAGGAGATGAAGGGAATTGTTTATGTTCTTCTTGTTGCTATTACCGTGAGTGGCTAAGGTTCTTTGTGTTGTGATTTTTGTGTGAGTTATCTGTATGAGCTAAAGCATGCATGTCTTGGTTAGGGGTTGTTTATATAGAGAAGGGCTAGGGTTCTACCTTGTCTCACAAGGAAGGGATTTTGGCATTAAAGAGAGGTATGATTTGGTGTGAGACAGGAAAGCAAGGGATTTGATGGGGGACAAAATTTGGCTAGATTAGGAAGTTGAATATCTAATTTGTGTTGGTTTAGGAATACAATATTTTTTAATTGGTTAGGATTGATTTAATTAGGCATAACATTTGTTAAGTTTGGAATATAATATATTTGATTTATGTTTATTAGGCATGCAATTTCTTTAATTTGTGTAAGTATTTTTATTATTTTCTTAGGTGATTATTTAGATTTTATTTGTTTTATTTAATTTGGTATATGACTTAATTAATTATTTTATTTAATTACATTATCTAATTAATATTTAACTTAATATTTAATTTAATTTGGGTGTGTTTTAAGTGGGCTTGGGCGTGTGGGCCAAGGCTTGGGCGAATTGGGCTTAATGTGAGGCTAGCAGCAAAACCAGAAATACCGATACCGTTCGAACGCCAATTCAAACACGACACGAACGTCCGCAATCTGTCTGACGTTCGAACGAAGTAACGAACGCAGCACTAACGAAGACAGTGAACTTGCGAAATGAATCTGATGACGTACTTATTCTGAATTTCCCCTTCCGACGTCCGTTTCCCGCGGCTTCCGTGACTTAAAAGGTAGTGCCTCAAACTGAGACTCATCATCGGGTTTCACATGCAAAAATGCAATGCCTACAATACCTTTTCGCTACAAGCTCAGCTTAGTACGTTGGTATATTGCATTCCATGTATGTATTCCTTGAAGACTTATATAGTACCAATAGGCACAATGCCTTCCGGTACAACAACCAGTGTCTAACTTGGTTGGTATACATGGAATCCATTTCGGATATCATGGCACTTTGCCAATATAGGGAGTCGATACCTTGTATCACTTCCTCATACGAAGTCAGTTTGTATTCCTCAATAAGATTGACATATTCATGAGGTGAGATCAGAAACCCATACCTCTCAGGTTGTTTTCTGAATCTCTCCGACTTTCGCGGTTCTTGTGTATTCGAATATTATTGGTATAGTTTCATCATTGATGAACTAATTGTGTTCCATTAAGGAATCGATGCCTAGAATAGTATTACTCTGATTTTCATCGAGTTTTAATTTCCTCCCACTTACCACTGCATATCGGTATTCCTCTTAGGAAAACCGCATGGCGAGCAACAATTACATTGTTCTCTAGTGAGTTGTATAAGTACTATACTTAGGTTTCCCTAGGATAACCTACAATTTCGGCACTTATCCAATTTGGGTTTTAGTTTGGTATCATCCAAACTTATGCCCAGTATACCTAAATCTATAGAATGAGAAAACCCGATTTCTTTCCTGTTCATATCTAATATGAAGTCTGTCAAACAGATTTTTATGGAACCTTATTCAAAATAAGTTTTGCACTGATTAATGCGTATCATTTGAAGGAAATGGTAGCTCAGTGCGACTCATGATTAACCTTATCATGTCCAATAAGGTTCGGTTTCTCTGTTCGGACACACCATCGAATTGAGGTGTTTCGGGAGGAGTCCTCATTGAAAGAATACTATACTCTTTCAAGTATTTGAGAAACTTATTGCTTAAGTATTTTCATCATGGTCCAATCATGGTGTTTAATACTTTAGCCGATCTGTTTGTCTACTTCGTGTCGAAACTCTTTGATTATCAAAAGTTTCTGATCCGTGTTTCACAAGAAACACATAACCATAACGCGATTGCCACATCCGTAAAGGTTTTGAAGTATTCATATCCACCTCTAGCCTAGCTAGACATGGGCCCACTTATGTCACTATGAATGAGGGCTAACTGATCGGTGGCACTTGTATTTTTACCAAGTAAAAGATGTTTTAGGCACCTTGCCTAATAAACTAGATTCGTAGACATTATTTGAATAGAATCAAATCCGTCTTAGTATTCACTCTTCAAAAGTGTGGATATACGAGTCTTGTTTAATGTGTCTCAGACAACAATGCCACAAATAAGTCTCAACTGATTAATTCAGTTTGAGCTATTTGTTTGTCATGTTATACGTTTGAGATTCATTTATATTCAAAATATAAATACTGTTATTCACATCTAATGTGTTTATCTCAATATCATCTTTATAAAATAAAAAACTTTTTAGTGTTCTAGAATATAAAGGTATACCCGCAACGGGTTAAACCCTGATATAAAGATGATGTTTCTAGTCAAACTAGTTACATTCTAACAGTTTCCTAATTTAAGTAAGTACCCGAAGGGTAGTTCCTAAACTTAGGTTTCTACGGTTAAAACAGCGACTGTCGTCCCGTTTCCGACTCGCAGAAAATCTCAACTGAAGTCAGTATCCTGCTTATCAGCAGATTCTGCACAACAGTACATATTTATGTACCACACTCAGTATCAAAATCCAATTTTAATACTAGTAGCGAACATGCTTATGACAAACATATTTGAAGTCGGAGCCTTGCCCATCTTCTCTTCCTTCATGTCTGCCTTGTCCATACGGCAGTCACGCTTCAGTGACCCCGTTTGCCACAGTTTAAGCAGACATCTTGGGATATGTCCTTTGTCTTCCTAGAAGATTATAATGATTTTGCTTTTGCCCCTTTTCCACACCCTAGAAGCCTTTGGCCAAGCCTTGGCCTTCTAGGATGTCGAAGTAAGATGCGCCTTGTGCTTCTTGCCCTATTGCAAACTCTAGCTTTGTCTCCTTGAATATAGCCATTAACTCTCCAAGAGTTTTCTATTGCAATTTGTACTTCTAAGATCTAAGAATAAATTTATGAAGATCCTTCAATTTCATTATCATACTATAAGGATCTAATCCTTAGTTCTGACTAAGAAATTAAGGAGTCTTTGCGGTAAGCATAACGGATTAAGCACTAAAGTTATCATCACATGAATATTCCAAATATCATGTTCTACTATTTGCTCAACTTCGGGCTTAGGCTTGAGACGTCACTATATCAAATAAAGTAACTTCTCGGTTCCCAGGACTATCCTGAGATTTTATTCCCAATTTGAAAATTACAGCCGTTTAAAATATTTTCACCCAAGTTTATATTTTAAACGTTAATCTTTCAGTTATCTTTGATTGCTATAGTCCAACTATTGATTATAATGATTACTATAGTCTGATTATATAAGCAACTATAATTTGTTTGGTTAAATTCAAATATATTGATTACTATAATCCAATTATATAATCAACTATAATTGAATTAGTTTGAATACAGTCCAACTGTTTATTTAAAACAACGATTAAATGTTAGTCCAACTAATATATTAATTTATTGATGAAAAATTTGAAATGAGCGCGTATTGGCAAGTAACTAAACGAATATTGCAAATTAATACTTGCCTCCCACTAATTTTCGGCGAGCCTCTAACCCTCTGTGGAGTACTCGGGAAACTTTGTTTCCTAGTGGGCTAGGATCCCGTTAAATAACACACAATCTTGACTTTGGCCAACAAATTGTATGATAATTAACTTGGTAGATCTCTAAGATCAATTGGATCACATCCAATTCCTAGATCCAGTAGGTGGACATCCAAGTCCGAAACATATATCCTATATATGCCAATATATCCAATATATTTCCTAACCTTTTTCCTCTGAATCACCTAAGCCTTGGCTTTGGCACAACAAACTTAATGATCATAGTTAAGCGGAACCCATTGACCATGGAAAGCTTCGTAATCGATGTCGATGGACAAGAAGTGATCTTGACATTGGCCAACAAATCACAACTTGGACAAGACACCGATATGGAACAAAACCTTCATGATTCAAACACATCCGCGACAGACAAAGGTCTTGACTTTGGCCAACAAACCAGTGCCAATCTTGGATCTTGAGTAAGAATCACTCAATGGAAGGAAAAACGCTTATTATGTGTTGAGGGTTTTTCGCGTAATTGGCAACCAATTAGTTATCTTTGGTAGGTCTCATCATCATACACCCTTAAACATGCATTCTAAAAAACATAATAAGGCGCGTATAAATAAAATAATAATGATATGCGGATGGATATTTAACACATTGTTCCTAGAACAAATCTCTCCATTTCCTCTCTCCCGCTAGCACAAGTATTACTTTTACCCGATTACATAACACTTCTAAAGAAACCTCATTTACATTGAGGGGAATAGGTGAGAAGAGAAATACAAAGAGTCAAGAGGTAATAGGCCGGACACGCAGGTCCAATTTAATAAATTCTAAATTTATTAGAACAATTTCCAAAATTACCCTCACCCATCTAATATCCATCCGATATACATTATTCATACATCGCATCCATGTATTCACACAAAGCATGTTATCAATCAATCTAATCCAATTAATTAATCTGAAATTAATGACCATCCAATGTTCAAACAACGATTTGATTTTGCGCGAGTCCGACTCGTTTTAGGAATAAATACTCAAAGTACGAATTCTCGAATTATATTAAACTATAATATTAAATCCAATTTATTTGTATTTAATACTAATTCTATATTTAATTCTAAATTAAATAATACACTTTTCAATGTGCCTTTACGACTTAGATTCAAAATCTAATCATTACGGGTCTCAAAGCCCGATTAACATCCAATGTTAATTTAATTAAAGTCCAATGGGCTTTTAATTAATTTCATAAGGCATGGACTTTTGGTCAATATGGGTCAAACCCAAATACCAAAGCCCATTTAAGGAATCACCCTTATTTGCCAAGAAACCAATTTAGTCCCATTAGGCCCAATTAAAATTAAAGGTCCATTTTATTATATTTGGACTTTATGGATATGGTTTTGGGCCCAATTGGATCCAACCAATTAGCCTAAACCAACTTGGCCCAACCAAGCCTATTAAACCCAAATACAACTTTTTAAGCCCAATTCCAAAATGAGCCCAATTAATTAAATTACAAAATTCCAAATTTCTCAATTAAATTAATTAAAGGGTATAGCCATAATTAATTAACTAAATTAAAATTTCCAAAACACTAATTTACTCAATTAAATAATACACTTTTTAATTTACTAAATTATGCTTATCAAAAAATCAACTCATTTTCCATGCTAATGCTCACGGTAATTAGGGGATTTTTGTCCAATTCCAAATTCAATCCAATTGAATCCTAAATCAACAATTCCAAAGTCATTCAAACTCATCCAATGATTCAAAAAACAAAATTACCATGACATTTAGGGCACTAGTCCATTCGGCCAAGCCAAACAATTGGGGAAAATTCATCCAATTCAGTTTTCATCAAATTGACCATGCATAACACTATGTTATCATCATTCAAGCATATTTAAACAATCAATTTCATCCAAACATTCTCAAATCAATTTTACCCTAATTTTACCCTAATTTCAATTTCATGCTTAAACAAGGCTCAAGATACCATTGTTGGGTTTTTAGGTTAGTCCCAAGATCAATTTAAGCATAGAAACATGTGTGAATACTCAAAAGAAGTATGGCAGAATCATACTTACATTGATCGGCTTTTGCGATGCGAGGAACAGCAAAAAAACCTTGAAGCTCTCGGCAATGGTGCTTCTTTGTGCTCCATCATTTGTGTTCTTCAAGCTCCAAGCTTTAAATGTGCATTCCATGCCCATGGGTGGGTTTCCCTATCACCTTTGGATGACCTATTGGATGTGCTAGCATCTTGGAAATTTTGCCACAAAATTTCCCTCTTGCATGTTGTCATTCTCGGCCAAGCCAAGAATTTTTGGAGAAAAATGGCCCTTGGCCGAGAGTATTAGGAGAGAAGAAGAAGAAGAAGTTGAGTTGTGTAATTGGTTTTTGTTTCTAAAACAATTACCTAAAATTGATTTCCAAAATTTGGTAAAATGCCTTTCAAAGAGTCAAAATAAATTTTGGAGCCAAAATGGCAATAAATGCCCTCAACAACTCATATCACTCAAAAGTGACTAGACATCACATCACTCAAAGTGACAAGACATTCATCACTTGAATGACTAATGATTTGACGCTTGATGTGACTTGTGGGCCGCACTTGAATTCGAAATGCGAGTGGCCCGCAAACACTCCCGGGCTCGGGTTCGCTAATTCTGAATTAACGAATTTTCCATTGCGACGTAATTAAATCAAATTTAATTAAATAATTATGCCTAGCAAAATTACTATTCACATCGCTAACGAATTAATTCTAAATTAACTCATTCGCCCGAATTAAAATCCATTTTAATTCCTCGTCAAAATCCAATTTCGTATAATATATCGAATATATTATTTTATCGATTAATTCCAAATTAATCGTTCTCTCTCTTTAAATAATATTTTATCCCAGATAAAATATCTCTGTAATTAATCCCAGATTAATTTTCTCTCTCTACTAATTAATCCCAGATTAATAAAGTGCGAGTCATACGTCATCGGTGAATCTTCGGGAAGCGACCCATGAGATCCCCGGATATGTTGGCAGTAAATCCGGTCGTCGGACTATCCGAACACGTACGTACCTAGTACTACATTTTTACCGATTTACAAGACATGGTTGGCTTCTAGCAAAGCACCGTGCCTACCTAATTCTCCAAAATATTCTTAAAGGAATAGGTAATATTTATCAGGCGTAGTATACGTAGTATTGCGTATTACGATCCAGTATCGGATGTCACGTACAAGGCCTGGGGCTGGAATTATGTCTGCCCCGTACGAAGCACATATCGGATCTCTGGTAACTAGTCTCTATAATCGGATAAACATGACCTATTCATAATATCCTGATAGCTGCAGCATAAAAGAGCAACAGTTCCCTATCCTACGTGATCATCATCTCCACTATGACTGGAGTGATACTTCCGTCTTGACATCACACCCAATACACTATGATTCTCAATATACCCAGAAGAGGCGTACACGGAACCTGTTAAAGCCCTGGACGACCAAAACCAAAGTATATTGATTGTCGCAAGTATTAGCGGTGCAAGTCTCAAGTTAAGACCAAATACACCTACCCTGATTCGGACTTCCATAGACACATAATCATACTACCAATGGAATTCCGAGGGGTCTATCCAGAGAGAAGCTGTTTCCGTACCATCGGTAAACACAACCTTCTATTACACTTGCATGAGTATCATATACCCAAATATATGAGAACTATGCCGTTATGCTCCCACAACGCGCACAAGTGTAATACTAGTCTTTTACGCATTATCGATGTCCAATCTCGATAATACTCCGACTAGGGATATTTAATGATTAAACCTTCGTGGATTGATACTGTTTCATATCATCTCAATCCGGAACTAATCATATGGACCTTTCATTATTTATACATCTTGGTAATCTAATTACAATGATAAAAGAGCAATTTCCTTTGTCACATAGTTAATTTGTACAACAACACCATGATCTGTACAAATAGTGATGTTATGGGTCATAATTGTCCAACATTATTGACTTTAGGGTACCATTTATCAGGAATCTTCGAATGAGTCATTCAGTATTTATCCAATAAATACCTACCTATTATATGAGTCTCCCAAGATGCTGGACAATTATGACCCATAGCATCACTATTTGTAAAAGACATGGTGTTTTTGTACAAATTAACTATGTGATAAATGAAATTACTCTTTTATCTTTTTTTAATTGGATTACTTGGATATATAAATGATAAAAGTCCATATGATTAGTACCAGATTAATAAGATATGAGACAATATTAATCCACGAAAGGTTTGATCATTAAATATCCCTAGTCGTAGTATTATCGAGACTGGACATCGATAATTCGAAATACACTAGTATTACACTTGTGCGCGTTATGGAAGCTTAACATCATAGTTCTCATATATTTAAGTATTGGATACTTATGCAAGTGTGATAGGAGGTTCTGTTAGCCGTTGGACCGGGAACAGCTTCACTCTGGATAGACCCCTCGGAATCACATTGGTAGTATGACTATGTGTCTTTGGGAATCCGAATCAGGGTAGGTGTATGTGGTCTTAACCTGAGACTTGCATCGCTAATACTTGCGACAATCAGTACGCTTTGGTTTTGATCGTCTGGAGCTTTAACAAGTTCTGTGTACGCATCTTCTGAGTTTACTGAGAATCGTAGTGTATTGGGTGTGATGTCAAGATGGAAGTATCACTACAGTCATATGGAGATGATGATCACGCAGAGATACATAACTAGTACCCTCAAATGCTGCAGCTATCGGGATAGTATGACTAGGTCATGATTATCCTATTACATAGATAGTTGCTAGTGATCTGATATATGCTTCGTACGGGGCAGACACAATTCCAGCCCTAGGCCTAGCATGTGACATCCGATACTGGATCATAATACGTAATACATGGTATATTATACCTGATACATATTATATATTCCTCGTTGAATATTTCTGGAGAATTGGGTAGGTACGGTGTTTTGCTAGAAGCCAACCATGTCTTGTAAATCGGTGAGAACGTGGTACGCGGTACGCACGTGTCGGATAGTCCGACAACCGGATTTACTGTCAACATATCCAGAGATCTCTTGGGTCGCTTCCCAAAGATTCACCAATAAAATTTGACTCGAACAGAATTAATCTGGGATTAATTATGAGAGAGAAAATTAATCTGGGATTAATTACGGTAAGAATTTATGTGGGATAAAATTCGAGTAGAAGAGAGAAAGCGATTAATTTGGAATTATCGATTAAATAATATATTGGATATATTAATTGAAATCGGATTTCAATGCGGAATTAAAATTGGATTTTAATTCGGGCGAACGAATTAATTTGGAATTAATTCGCAAGCGACTTTCGTAATAATTTTGCTAGGTATTATTATTTAATTAAATTGGATTTAATTACGTCGCGGCGGAAATTTTTTTTAATTAGATTAAACGAACCCAAGCCCGAAGTGTGTTGAGCAAGCCAACTTGAATTTTGAACTTAAGTGGTGGGGGCCCACTAACTTACATCAATTGTCAACATGAGTGATGGAAGTTGTTGGGAGCATTTAATGCTTTTTCCTTCCAACACACTTTGCTTTTCTTTTTGGAAAAGATATACACTTTTTGAAAGAAAATAATTGGTATTAGTTTTGGAAACCAAAATATCAAAACATCATCTCTCTCATTTTCTCTCATTGGCCGAGAGCTTCCTCCTCTCTCTCAAAGTTTTTGTTGCAAAAATTTAAGCTTGCTAGCATACTTGGAGTTGATTTTAAGGTGATAGGGAAACTCATTCTTGAGTTGGGAATCCAATTTCAAAGCTTGGAGATTCTTCAATATACAAATATTTTCGAAATCAAACATCCGTTCAATGTAAGTTTTTTCTGCAAACTCACTTGATCATTCACACACAATAGCATGACTTAAAGACCTTGGGCATGTCTAGGACACTAACAATGGTATCATGAGCCATATCTAAGCATGGTTTGATTTTAGGGTTTATAGACTTTATTTGGGGATTTTGTGCTTGTAGTATGTATTTTTCCAAATTGGTTGTTTGGTTGTGCTTTGATGATGATTAATTGGATTTGTGCATCATAGAATTTGAGAAAATTGATTAAATTATTTTTTCCCCAAATATCTTAGCATGGCCGAAAATAATACCCTAGCATTCTCATGGTGATTTTTTAATTTTAGACTATTGGATAAGTTTAAAGCATAAAATGAATATTAATTGTTGGTTTAATTGGATTGAAATCAAAATTGAATGTTATTTCATGATATTGCCGTGAGCTATAGCATGTTGTGATGGATTGATTTTGCTTCAATTTGTGTTGGACATGAATTGGATGATTAAAGCATGATTAATTAGTTTAATTGATGTTTTGGAAATATTAGTTTAATTAATTAATTATGACAATTACACTTTAATTAAATTAATTTGATATTTGGAATATTATGTTTATAATAAATTAGTCTTTAAATTGGATTGGGCTAATTTGTTGTATTTTGGATTAATGGACTTGGTTGGGCCAAGCATGGTTTTGGACAATTGGATTGGATCCAATTGGGCCTAAAACCATTTCCATAAAGTCCAAATATGACTTTTGGGCCTTTAAATAATTTAATTGGGCCTAATGGGCCTAAATTGATTTTTGGCATAGGGTGATTCCTATTTGGGCCTTGGTATTTTGGGTTTGATCCATTATGACCAAAGTCAATGCCTAAAGAATTAATTGAAAGCACATTGGACTTTAATTGAATAGTATTGGATGCTAATTGGGCCTTTGAGACCCATTTAGATTGGATTTAGAATCCAAGTCTTTAAGGCACAAAATAAGTGTAATTATTTAATTCGGAATTAAATATGAATTAGTATTGGATACAATTTAAATTGGATTTAAAATTGTAGTTCGATATAATTCAAGAATACGTACTTTGAGTATTTATTCATAAACGAGTTGGACTCGCGCAAATCAAATCGTTGTATGAACATTGGATGGTCATTAATCAAAGATTAATTAATTAGATTAGATTGGTTGATAGCATGCTTTGTGTGAATACTTGGATGTATTTGTATGAATAATTTATATATGATGGATATTAGAAGGGTGGTGGGCAATTTGGAAATTATTGTAATAAATTTGGAATTTATTAAATTGGACCTGCGTGTCAAGCCTATTATCTCTTTACTCTTTTTATTTCTCTTCTCACCAATTCCCCTCAATGTAAATGAGGTTCTTTAATGTATATATGTAATTGGGTAGAAGTTTGTTAGTGCTAGCGGGAGAGAGGAAATTGAGAGATTTGTTCTAGGAACAAGTTTGTTATATATCCATCCGCATATCATTATTAATTTACTCGCACCTTATTATGCTTTTAGAATGCATGTTTAAGGGTCTATGATGAGACCTAATCAAAGATAATAAATTGGTTGCCAATTTACGCGAAAAATCCCTATTAAATAATAAGTGCTTTCCTTCTATTGAGTGGTTCTTTCTCAAGATCCAAGATTGGCTTTGATTTGTTGGTCAAAGTCAAGATCATTGTCCATCGGGGATGTGTTTGAACCATGAAGGCTTTGTTATATATCGCATGTCTTGGGCAGTTGTGACTTGTTGGCCAAAGTCAAGGTCACTTATGTACATCGACATGGATTATGAAGCTTTCCCACTGTCAATGGGTCACGCTTAACTGGAATCATTAAGCTTGTTGAGCCAAAGCCAAGGCTTAGTTGATTCAGAGGAAAATGTTAGGATGATATATTGGATATATGTTTTGGACTTGGAGGTCCACCTACCGGATCTAGGAATTGGATGGGATCTAATTGATCTTAGAGATCTGCCTAGTTAAGTTTCATACAGCTTGTTGGCCAAAGTCAAGGTTGTGTGTTATTTAACGGGATCCTAGCCCACTACGAAACTAGATTTCCCGAGTACTCCACAGAGGGTTAGAGGCTCGTCGAAAAATAGGGGTAGGCAAGTATTAAATTTGCAATTTCGTTTAATAATTGCTTAACGCACTCTTTTATTTTATTTATCGTCGTCATAAATATATTAGTTGGACTAATATCTTTTATATTGCTTTCTTTGAACAGTTAGACTGTACAAGACACTACTTCATTTGTAGTTGATTATATAGTTGAACTATAGTAATCATTACATTTGATTGTACCCGATATCGTTGATTGGATAGTTGGACTATTGCAATCAAGATGACTGGAAAGATTAGCGTTAGGGACATCATCATAGGCGATAATATCTTTAATGGCACAAATTTTCCAGATTGGGAGATGAATCTTAGGATTATCCTGGGAGCTGAGAAGTTGCTCTATGTTATAGACAGACCTCTCGGGCCTAAGCCCGGACATGAGCGGGTAGTTGATCATGAGCTTTGGAAGACTCATCGAGATGATAACTTTACCGCTCAATCCGTCATGCTTGCCGCAATGACCCCTTAATTTCTCCGTCAGAAAAAAGGATTGGATCCTTATAATATGATGTTGAAATTGAAGAACCTTCACATATCTAACCTTAGATCACATAAGTATGAATTGCAAAAGAAGCTCTTTCGCTCGCATATGTCAGAGGGTACATCTTTCGAGCACTATGTGTCACAGATGATTGCTGACATCGAATAGCTAGGTCAGCTGGGCATAACCTTCATGGCCGAGACTTCCATAGATTTGATCTTACAGTCTCTGCCCGAATACTGGGGCGGATTCGTCATGAACTATAATATGATGAACCGAGAAAAGACTATTGGAGAGTTGATGGCGATGTTGAAAGAAGCAGAGCCAGAGCTTCTGAAGGGCAAGAAGTGCGAGGCACACCTTACTTTGACATCCCAGAAGGGCAAGGCTTGGCCGAAGGCTTCTGGGGGTGTGAAGAAAAAGAAGAAAAAGGGCAAGGCCAAATCATCAAAGTCTCATGGGAAGACTAAGGACATATCCCAAGACGTCTGCCTACATTGTAGCAAACGGGGTCACTGGAAGCGTGACTGTCGTGAGTACAAGGCGGAGTTGAAGGAATTGAAGACGGGCAAGGCACCGGCTTCAGGTATGTTTGTTACAAATATTTCCACTACTGGTTTTAAAAATTGGATTTTTGATTCTGGATGTGGTACTCACATATGTACTGGTATGCATGATCTGCTAATTAGTAGGATACTGGCTTCAGATGAGATCGACCTATGAGTCGGAAACGGGACGAGAGTCCCTGTTTTGGCCTTTGGAACCTATGTTTTGTATCTGCTCTTGGGGCATGTAATTAAATTAGGTGACTGTTATTTTGTACCTAGTTTGACTAGGAACATCATCTCTATATTTTATTTAACCTGTTGCGGGTGTACCTTTGTATTCTGGAACACTAGGTGTTTTGTATATAAGAAAACATTTTGATATGTACAGCAGATGTTAATTATGGTCTTTATAATTTGAATATAAACGAATCTCAAACATATAACATGACAAATAAAAGGCTCAAATTGAGTAATACAGATGAAACTTATCTGTGTGAGATTGTCGTCTGAGACACATTAACAAGACTCGTATATCCACACTTTTGAAGAGTGGATACTTGGACAGATTTGATCCTAATTCATATGACGTCTGCGAATCCTGTTTATTAGGAAAAATGCCTAAAATGCCTTTTAGCGGTAAATATGTTCATGCTACCGAACTGTTAGCCCTCGTTCATAGTGATGTATGTGGGCCCATATCTAGCCAGGCTAGAGGTGGATATGAATACTTCATAACCATTACGGATGATGCATCGCGTTACGGTTATGTGTATCTTATGAGACACAAGTCGGAAACTTTTGAGAAATTCAAAGAGTTTCGACACGAAGTAGAAAAATAGACCGACAAAAATATTAAAACATTACGGTCAGACCGTGGTGGAGAATACCTGAGCAATGAGTTTCTCGATTACTGAAAGAATATGGTATTCTTTCACAGTGGACTCCTCCCGGAACACCGCAGTTGAACGGTGTGTCCGAACAGAGAAACCAAACTTTGTTGGACATGTTAGGTCAATATGAGTCGCACTGAGCTACCAATTTCTTTCTAGGGATATGCATTGAATAGTACAATACTTATTTTGAATAAGGTTCCATCAAAAGTCTGTTGGACAGACTCCATATGAAATATGGACAGGAAAAAAATCGGGTTTCTCATTCCTAAAGATTTGGGGATGCTGGGCATATGTAAAATGTTTTGATGGTACCGAACTAGAACCCAAATCGGATAAGTGTCGATTTGTAGGTTATCTTAGGGAAACCAAATGATATTACTTCTACAACCCACAAGAGAACAAGGTATTTGTTGCTCTCCATGCGGTTTTCCTTGAAATGGAATTCCTTAGTGCAGTGATAAGTGGGAGGAAAATAGAACTCGATGAAAATCAGAGTGATACTGTTCCTGACACCGACTCCCTCACGGAACACGAATAGTTAATCAGGGATGAGACTGTATCACAAGAACCGCGTAGGTTAGAGAGAGTCAGAAAATAACCTGAGAGGTATGGATTTCTGATCTCACCTCATGTAGATATTAATCTTATTGAGGACAATGAGCCGGCTACGTATGAGGAAGCGATACAAGGTATCGACTCCGCTTTATGACAATAGGCCATGAAGTCCGAAATGGATTCCATGTATACCAACCAAGTTTGGACACTGGTTGATGCACGAGAAGGCGTTAAGCCGATTGGTTGTAAATGGGTCTTCAAGAATAAGACGGATGACCGGTGTGAAATCACACGCGTATAACGCAAGCGCACGTATCGTTCAAGTAGTATAAAATGTATCGATCCCACAAGGACTTAAAACCTAAGCTATTAATTTTATAAGGCCAAATAATTACTAGTATCTAACAGATTGATTGATTGACTGGGTGATGACTTAAAAACAAGTAAATAAAATTGTGCGAAGTAAATTAAGTGAAATTCAATATTTAGAAAATATCCAGGGTTGTGATTTATTCCAATATCTAATTAAAGATGAAATGGTTATTTCATGTTTGTGTAATATATTGGTTTACTAACCTGGAACACGAAATCATGCAAAAGCCTATGTCGATGGTCAGATGAAAATACCCAGTATAACCCAATTGAACCATATGTTTATGTCAACCAAATTACCTGGATTCATTAAGATTAAGTTCCAATTATGGCTACCCTCGCCCGACAGGTTTATGTCTATCATGTAAGGAAATCTATTAAAGGTTATCTATCCTCAAGGAAGATCGTGGGCTATTAACTCTAAGGCTGAAACCAAAAATTCCTTTGTCAAGTTTATTTTAGATTTACCAGATCAATCTTATTAATGGCTAGTTAACAAGACGCATTAAGCTTAAGACTTAATAAGTAAACCTTTAAATTACCCAAACTATAAAATAACTCCTTATAAACTGGTGATATTAGAATTCATCACAACCCCAGATAATGGGCTTAGCTATGACACATAATTACAACTAGTAAAAACTTAAATAAAATAAAAGACATAAAGTAAAATGTTGGAAAGTAAATAAAAATAATTACAATAAAAGAAAATGTTAGGGCTAGAGGATCTACTTTTATCACTACTATTTTAGATATCTCTCTTAATATAATATATTAATTTATGTGATATTACCAACCAGCCATATAAGCGGTAACCTGATTAAGTCAAATTAAGTCCGACCGACCATAAATGTGGTATCATTATTTGTCCATAAACCAGCCATATAGGCGATAATTACCAACCGACCAACCGGGCGGTATCCATGCTTAGTCAGGTTAAAACCGATTTATAATTGATTATCAACCGACCAATATAGCGGTATCCTTGTTAAGTCAAATTTTAAATAGTGAATATATTATAATTAAGGGAGATTAATCTAAATAGCAGTAATAAAAGTTTTACCTTTCACCCTAGCAGGGGGAAGTTACCTCCTCATTGCTGAATATTAAAAACTGAAAAAGTAAAGAAAGTAAATTATTATTACAGAAAGTAACTAAAATTAATTACAAAACTAAAATTAAAAGAAAATAGATACAAACTCCTTATTTACTCAGAGGATTACAGAGAGGAAGGTACATCTGAAATCAGAAAAATGAACTGTATTTATAGGCCTCGGTAGGTGGTGTACGTCGTGACGCGGGCTCCACACGTGTAGCGACGCGGGCTCCACACTCGTAGAGACGCGCATGATTTACGGTGCCAAATGCGGCACGTTCTCCAGATCAGGCGACACGTGGCAAGGCGACTGAGAGCTGAATGATTGTGCTGACGTGGCGATGATGTGGCAATGATGTGGCAATGACGTGGCGACACGTGGCGATGTGGATTGTCTGCACCATAGGATTGCAACACGTGGCATGCAATGATTGGCTGATAATGACGTGGTGATGGCGTGGCACATTGACTTGGCATGTTGCTAATGTGGACGTCTACGTGGCTGACACATGGATGACATATTGGTGACACATGGCGATGGCGATTGTCGGCACCATATGATGATGACATGTGGCACGGTGCACGTTAGCAGATCTCATATGATGTTGACACATGGCATGCACACGTTAGCATCTGGCGTATGTTAGCAGACTTCTCAGATTGTGACACGTGGCACAACACATTTTTAGCATAAAGCGGTGCAAGTTAGCACAGGTCGGCGCACATTAGGCGTCGCGACGTCCCAAATGACCATTTTGCCCTTTGTTTTCCTTTTTACTGTTTTGGCCCCAAATCACCTCCAGAATGTCCTGAAACTTTATTTATCTACAAAATAACACAAAACACATCAAAATATTCACAAAACGCAAGAAATTATTCAAAATATTAGGTCAAATGAGTGGGAAATATTGATACATTTACCACTCATCACACCCCCAAACCTAATATTTTGCTAGTCCTCGAGCAAAACACAAAATAAAATAACATAAATAAATTAAGATAAGCCACTTTTGTAGGGATCACAGTTGCATTTAGCGTATGCAATAAGCCTTTAAACCCCTAGGTGTCCCTAGTGGATGAGTTGTAATCTCGTGAGGGCTTACAGTAACGATACCCACAAATATTTTACAAAAGTAAAAAGATAGTAAAACTAATGCACACAAAAGCAAAAAGACAAGAGAAAATAGAATAAAGAAGTTAGTGACTAAACAGGTGAAACTTCTACTCCAAGTTACTAGTTGTTTTCTTTCTTTCTAAATTACTGAATAAGTAAATTCTCCGATTATTTTTATCATTCTTAATATACACAACCAACAAAATATTAATCAACTCATTTTTGCCCACAACAGGCACAAGTGCAGTTGAGAAGATAGTAATATTTTTTTCCTAAAGTTTTATCAGAATTCAGACCTTTTGCAGCAATGACATAATTTTTCTGATTTTTCTGATTTTTTTCTTTCTTTTTGATTTTTATTTATTTATATATAATATCTTCCATCTATATAGCGAGCGTTGGGTCAATGACACCCAAACTAGTTGGCTTTAGGGCACTAGGTGTTAAGACACCCCTACAGACTTAATTACTCAAACTTCAGATATATATATATATATTTTTTACAACATCCTTGATCCATGTACCGAGCCTTTGGCCAGTGACTCCCAAACCAGTTGGCTTTAGGGCACTAGGTGTTAAAACACCCCTACGGACTTAATAACCCGGATCTCAGACATTTGTTTTTATATCCCATCACTTTTTATAGATGCTTCCTCCAATTAAACTAGAACACCGAATATTACAAACTTTTCAATTACATCTCATGTTCGTATGTTACTATGTATGTTGATAATACTTGCCAACTGAGCATATGAAGATCTATTTTAGTCAGTTTTATGGAGAATTCACAAATTAAATAATTCAAAAGGAAATAAACAAAAATTAACTTGTTTTGAAATAGGTTTTAGATACGTCTCAAGAGTGGAAACTCCTTACACAGTTATCTCTCACCAATTTCACCCGATTAATCAAATTAAAAACATAAAAACACAAAATATTGTTTTGATTTTTGTAAAAATTTTCTATTTGTTTTTTGTATTTTTCGAAAAATTTTGGACTAAAAATAAAAACAACATACAAACAAGATACTAATCAACTATTCCCCACCCTCAAACCTAAATGAGACATTGTCCCCAATGTCTTAAAAAGTAGAAGCTGAGTTCAGAAGATAGTACCTGGTTAGCTGAAATTCTACATCTAGAAAGGAAATTCAAGGTTGAGATCCATATTTTTCCGACGCTTCTTACCACGATCATCATCGGACCATTTTATCTTTGAAAGGATAGGGTTAATCTGTGGTTCGAATGCTAACATTTGGTCAATTAAATCCTGGGCAGTTCTGGCAGTGAAGAGGAGTTCTTTCAGAGGTTTTGACATGAACCCATTTCTCTGGGCATCATCAAGAAATACACAAAGAAAATCATAAAATCCATATGCGTTGAACAATCCAATTGGTTTCTGGTGTATGTTCAAGTTCGCCCAAGATAGCACTGTAAAAATCTCCTCCAACGTACCCAAACCACCATGCAAAGCAATAAAAGCATCATCGCAGTTAATCATTTCCACCAGTCATTCAGACATACCTGGCACGATCAGTTCTTCTCCGTTTGATGATCCTATAAGATGTCATCTGCTAAGGGTTTTGGGATGATTCCCAGAACTTGACTGCCCCCATCCTGTACGGCCTTTGAAACGATCCCCATTAGTCCAAGACTTCCTCCGCAATATACTAGGTGCATATTCTTCTCAGCTATGACTCATCCCAATTCATGTGCTGCTGCTACGTATTGTGGCTTAGTACCAACACTAGTACCACAAAAGACACAGATATTTACAACTCATCTTCCTGAAGTAGCTTCCATTTTATGTATGTTTCTTTTCTCAAATCTGGATGACTTCAAAAGTGCAAAGATGAGTTGAATTTATAACACTTGAAAAAGGGTGAGTAATAATAGCACTAGTATCTTCCAAATGATGATTAGTAGCAAAATAGTAAATCGTGAAAGGTCAAAAAGGGTCTAGATCCTGTCGGAGAAAATAAAAGAAAACAACAAAACAAATCACAATTATTAGGAAAAGACAAAGATATATAATATTTACAATAATTTACGGCTTGATTGACGTCTATGCGTCAGGGACAAGCTTCCCATCCAATTTTCTTATAAATTGGCAAACAGGGTGTTGGACAATTATAACCCATAGCGTCACTATTTGTACAGATCATGGTGTTGTTGTACAAAATAACTATGTGACAAAGGAGATTGCACTCTTATCATTTTTGATTAGATCACCTAGATGTATAAATGATAGGAGGTCCCTATAATTTGTTCCTGGACAGAGAATGATATGAGACAGTATTAGTCCACGAAAAATAAATCATTAAATATCCCTAGTCAGAGTATTATCGAGATTGGACATCGATAAATACGTAAAAGACTAGTATTACACTTGTGCGCGTTGTGTGAGGGCACAACGACATAGTTCTCATATATTTGGGTATATGATACTCATGCAAGTGTAATAGGAGGTTGTGTTTTACCGATGGTATGGGAAACAACTTCGCTCTGGATAGACCCCCTCAGAATTCCATTGGTAGTATGACTATGTGTCTATGGAAGTCCGAAATCAGGGTAGGTGTATTTGGTCTTAACCTGAGACTTGCACCGCTAATACTTGCGACAATCAATATACTTTGGTTGCGGTCGTCCAGGGCTTTAACAGGTTCTGTGTACGCCTATGCTGGGTATATTGAGAATCGTAGTGTGTTGGGTGTGATGTCAAGACGGAAGTATCACTTCAGTCATATGGAGATGATGGTCACATAGGATACGGTACTAGTACTCTTAAGTATTGTAGTCATCGGGATAAAATGACAAGGTCATGTTTATCCGATTATAGAGACTAGTTACCAGACATCAGACATGTGCTTCGTACGGGGCAGACACAATTCCAGCTCTAGGCCTAGCACGTGATCATCCGATACTGGATCGACATACGCAATACTATGTATACTACGCCTAATATAGATCCTTTATTCCTGTAAGGATATTTCTGGAGAATTGGGTAGGCATGGCGCTTTGCTAAAAGCCAACATTGTCTTGTAAATCGGTATAAACGTAGTACGAGGTACTTACGTGTTCAGATAGTCCGACGACCGAATTTACTGCCAACATATCCGGGGATCTCATGGGTCACTTCCCGAAGATTCACCGATGACATATGACTCGCACTTTAATTAATCTGGGATTAATTAGAAGAGAGAGAAAATTAATCTGGGATTAATTGCGGAGATATTTTATCTGGAATAAAATATCAATAAAAGAGAGATAATGATTAATTGGAATTAATCCAATAATTAATATATTTGATATTTAAACGAAATTTGATTTCGACGCGGAATTAAAATTAGATTTTAATTTAGGCGAACGAGTTAATTTAGAATTAATTCGTTAGCGACGTGAATAGTGATTTCGCTAGGCATAATCATTTAATTGCGTCGCGCGGAGGAAAATTCGTTAATTGGAATTAGCGAACCCATGCCCGGGATTATTTGCAAGCTCATTCGCATTTCGAATTCGAGTGCGGCACGCAAGTCAAATCAAGCGTCAAATCACTAGTCGCATCTAGCGTCACATCATTCGTCAATCAAGTGATGGAAGTCTTTCACTTTGAGTGATTGACGCCAATCACTATTCACTGAGTGATGGTTGATTGATGTGAAGTGATGGTGTGGTTGGTGCCATTAAGGCTTGACTTTTTGAAAGCCAAATTCATGGTAAATGAATTTGAAATTCACATTTGGGTATTAGATACACAAATTTGAAGCCAACAACACACAACTCTCTTTTTCTTTCATCTCTCTCTCTCGCCCAACATGGGCAATTTGTTCACTGGTTTGGCAGCTCACTGCGGTGAGCCAAGAGGAAATGGGAAGCAAGTGTGATGATTTTGCGGCAAAATCATCGAGAGCTAGCACTCTGAGAGACATGTGAAGTGTTGCACAATTATGACCCATAGCGTCACTATTTGTACAGATCATGGTGTTGTTGTACAAATTAACTGTGTGACAATGGAGATTGCACTCTTATCATTTATTATTAGATCAACTGGATGTATAAATGATGAGAGGTCTCTATGATTTGTTCCTAAACGGAGAATGATATGAGACAGTATCAGTCCACGAAGGATAAATCATTAAAATCCTTAGTCAGAGTAGTATCGAGATTGGACATCGATAAATACGTAAAAGACTAGTATTACACTTGTGCGCGTTTGTGAGGGCACAACGACATAATTCTCATATATTTGGGTATAGGATACTCATGCAAGTGTAATAGGAGGTTGTGTTTCACCAATGGTACGGGAAACAACTTCGCTCTGGATAGACCCCCTCGGAATTCCATTGGTACTATGTGTCTATGGAAGTCCGAAATCAGGGTAGGTGTATTTGGTCTTAACCTGAGACTTGCACCGCTAATACTTGCGACAATCAATATACTTTGGTTGCGGTCGTCCAGGGCTTTAACAGGTTCTGTGTACGCCAATGCTGGGTATATTGAGAATCATAGTGTGTTGGGTGTGATGTCAAGACGGAAGTGTCACTCCAGTCATATGGAGATGATGGTCACGTAGGATACGGTACTAGTACTCTTAAGTACTGCAGTCATCGGGATAAAATGATAAGGTCATGTTTATCCGATTATAGAGACTAGTTACCAGACATCTGACATGTGCTTCGTACGGGGCAGACACAATTCCAGCCCCAAGCCTAGCATGTGACAATCCGATACTGGACAGAAATACACAATACTACGTATACTACGCCTGATATAGATCATTAATTCCTGTAAGGATGTTTCCGGAGAATTGTGTAGGCATGGCGCTTTGCTAGAGGCCAACCTTGTCTTGTAAATCGGTATAAACGTAGTACGAGGTACCTACGTGTTTGGATAGTCCGACGACCGAATTTACTGCCAACATATCCGAGGATCTCATGGGTCGCTTCCCAAAGATTCACGATAACGTATGACTCACACTCTAAATTAATCTGGGATTAATAAGAGAGAGAGAAAATTAATCTGGGATTAATTACGGAGATATTTTATCTGGGATAAAATATCTATTAAAGAGAGATAACGATTAATTTGGAATTAATCGGCAAAGAATTCATCAAATTAATATATTCGATATATTAAAAGAAATTAGATTTCGACGCGGAATTAAAATTAGATTTTAATTCGGGCGAACGAATTAATTTAGAATTAATTCGTTGGCGACATGAATAGTGACTTTGCTAGGCGTAATCATTTTACGACGCAACGGAAAATTCATTAATTTGGAATTAGCGAACCCGAGCCGGGATTATTTTCGAGCGCATTCGCATTTCGAATTCGAGTGCGGCATGCAAGTCATATCAAGCGTCAAATCGCTAGTCGCATCTAGCGTCACATCAAGCGTCAAATCATGTCACTTTGAGTGATGTGACACTTGATTGATTGATGTGATTGATTGATGGTAGTTGTTGGAATGGTTGTTGAGCTTTTACCATTTGACTTTTTGAAAGCAAAAAAAGTGGTAATTCATTTAATTATTTTTTGGAAAAATATATAAGTGTATTAGATACACTTTTCAACCTAATTCAACACTATCTCTCCTTCTCTCTTTCTCTCTACAACACACGCCCAAGGGGCTGAAAAAGCTTACTGGTTTCCTTCAAGAAACCGTGAGCAGTGGGAAGCCAAAAGTGGGATTTTTGTGGCAAAATCTCAAGAGCTAGCACACTTACGAGACATGCGAAGGTGATAGGGAAGTCCACCCATGAGTCGGGAATCGTTTGACGAAGCTTGGAGCTCAAAATTTGGAGGCAAAAACCGAAAACCAGTGAGCTTGGAACTGCAGTTTTCCGTGACCATGACAGTGGGCAGTGAAGATTTTGTTGCCTCGCGCGTCGCTCAACAGATCGATGTGAGTATTCCGCAACTTCTTCGATTTGTATTCGCACATATTTCATACTTATTATTGATCTTGGGACCTTAATAGAAACCAACAATGGCATCTAGAGCAAGGTTTGAGCATGAAAAAGTTTAGGGCTTAAAATTTGGGTAATTTGTTTTTAAGCATGATTTGGTTGAATTGGATGATTGAGTATGCTTAAAACATGTTGAATTGAAGATTGATTGGATCAATTTCATGAATTGGTGATTGGATCATTTTTTCCCCAAAATTTTATGTTGGCCGAAAGTCACCCTTGCCCTAATTGTCTTGGATTTTGATTTTTTGATGCATTGGATTTGTTGGAAATCATTTGGGGATATTGATTTAATGTTGAATTGAATTGAATTGGATTGAATTTGATTTGGGCATAAAAATTCCCCCTTGGCCGAGACATAGTATGCATGTAAATTGGGTTTGATTTTGATCAAAATGTGGTTGGACACTAATTGATGTAAATGAGCATGATTAATTGTATAAATTGATGTTTTAGAAATGTTATTTGGGTGATTAATCATGATATACACTTTAGATTAATTAAATGTGAAATTGGATTTTTTGTATTTAATTAATTGGGCCTTAAAATTGGATTTGGGCTTTAATGTTGTAAATGGGCTTATTGGGCTTTGTTGTACAAAGTTGGGTTTAGGCAAAATTGGTTGGATCCAATTGGGCCCAAAACCGCTTCCATAAAGCCCAAATGCGACTTAATGGACCTTTAAAGTTTAATTGGGCCTAATGGGCCAAGATTGATTTATAGGCTTATGGGGGGTAATTCCCGGATTGGATTTTGGTTATTCGGTTTGACCCGAGTTGACCAAAAGCCACGCCTTAAAAAATTAATTAAAAGCTATTGGACTTTAATTAAATTGACGTTGGACGTAATCAGGCTTTGAGACCCGTAGCGATTAAATTTGGAATTTAGGTCGTGAAAGGTTTATAATAAGTGTAATGTTTAATTTGAAATTAAATAGTGAATTAGAATTAAATACATATTAAATTGGATTTAATGTTGTAGTTTAATTTAATTCGAGAATTCGTACTTTGAGTACTTATTCGCAAAACGAGTTTGACTCAAGCAAAATCAAATCGTTGTTTGAACATTGGATGATCACTAATTATCAGATTAATTAATTTGATTAGATTGTTTGATAACATGCTTGTGTGAATACATGGTTGCGATGCATGAATAATGTATATCGGATGGATATTAGATGGGTGGGACAATTTTAGAAATTGTTGTAATAAATTCGATTTATTAATTGGACCTGCGTGTCCAGCCTTATTACCTCTCATTTCTTTGTATTCTCTTCTCACCTATTCCCCTCAATGTAAATGAGGTTTCTTTAGAAGTGTAGTGTAACGGGTAGAAGTAAATACTTGTGCTAGCTGGAGAGAGACAGTGAGAGATTTGATCTAGGATCAATGTAAAGTATCCATCCACATATCATTATTATTTTATTATACGCGCTTTATTATGTGTTTAGAATGCATGCTTAAGGGTGTATGATGATGAGACCTTAACAAAGATAATAAATTTGTTGCCAATTTGCACTCGAAAAACCCTCACAAAATATTAAGCGTCTTTCCTTCCATTGAGTGTTTCTCACTCAAGATCCGAGACTGGAATTGGCTTGTTGGCCAAAGTCAAGGCCTTTGTGCGTCGAAGATGTGTTTGAATCACGAAGGCTTTGTTCCATATGGTGTCTTGTCCAAGTTGTGGTTTGTTGGCACAAAGTCAAGACCACTTCTCGTCCATCGACATTGATTACGAAGCTTTTCATGGTCAATGGGTCGCGCTTGACTGGGATCACTAAGTTTGTTGTGCCAAAGCCAATGCTTAGTTGATTCAGAGGAAAAAGGTTAGGTAATACATTGTGTGTATTGGCATATATCAGATATATGTTTCGGACTTGGATGCCCCCTACCGGATCTAGGAATTGGATTGTATCCAATTGATCTTGAGAGATCTACCTAGTTAATTATCATACAATTTGTTGGCCAAAGTCAAGATTGTGTGATATTTAACGGGATCCTAGCCCACTAGGAAATACGGTTTCCCGAGTACTCGACAGAGGATTAAGGCTCGCCGAAAAATAGTGGGAGGCAAGAATTGAATTTGAAATATTCGTTTAATTACTTTCCATACGCGCTTAACAAATATCATTCGTCAAATATATTAAATGTTAGTTGGACTAATATTTAAATTGTTGTTTTAATAAATAATTGGACTATATTCAAACTATTCAAATATAGTTGATTTTATAATTGGATTATAGTAATCAATATAATTGATTTTAATCTATTAAATTATTGTTGATTAAATAGTTGGACTATTGTAATCAATATAATAAAAGTACCAAAATCGTTGATTAAATAGTTGGACTATTAAAATCAAGATAAAATTGAAAGATTGACGTTTACAATAATCCTAGGGAAAATGTATTTAAATGGTTTAATTTTCAAATTGGGAATAATTTCAGGATGGTCCTGTAAAAACTAATAAGTTACTTTATTTGATAAAATAACATATTAGGCCTAAGCCTGGAGTTAAACAAATAATAGAGCATAATCTTTGGAAGATTTATGTAATGATAACTTTAGTGCTTATCCATTAAGCTTGTCGCAGTAGACTCCTTAATTTCTGAATCAGAACTAAGGATTATATCCTTAAAGTATGATAAAGAAATTGAAGGATCTTCATAAATCTATACTTAGATTTTTGAAGTACTATATATTGCAATAGTTAACTCTTGGAGAGTTAATGACTATTCTCAATGAGATAAAGTCAAAGTTTGCAATTAGGCAAGTAGCGCAAGGCGCACCTTACTTCGATATTCTAGACAAAATCATTATAATCTTCTAGGAAGATAAATGACATATCCCAAAAATGTCTGCTTAAATGTGGCAAACGGGATCGCGGAAGCGTGACTGCCTTTTGGACAAAGCAGACATGAAGGAATTTAAGACGAGCAATGCTCTGACTTCAAATATGTTTGTCATAAATATATTCACTACTAGTATTAAAATTGGATTTTAGATACTTAGTGTGATATAAATATATATTGATGTTCAGAATCTGTTTTGAACAGGATACTGACTTCAATAGAGATTTATCTGCGAATTGGAAACGGGTCGAAAGTCGCTATTTTAACCGTAGATACCTAAGTTTAGGAACTATCTTCGGGTGTGTACTTAAATTAGGGAACTGTTATAATGTAACTAGTTTGACTAGAAACATTATCTCTATATCAGTGTTTTACCCGCTGCGAGTGAACCTTTATATTCTAGAACACTAAAGAGTTTTATTATATAAAGATGATATTGAGATAAACACATTAGATGTGAATAATAACATTTATATTTTGAATATAAACAAATCTCGAATATATAACATGACAAACAAATAGCTCGGACTGATTTGATCAGAAGAAACTAATTGTGGCGTTGTTGTCTGGGACACAATTAAACAAGAATCGTATATCCGCACTTTTGAAGAGTGGTTACTAGGACACATTTGATTCCATTCAAATAAGTCTACGAATCTAGTTTATTGGGCAAAGTGCCTGAAACACTATTTACTTGGTAAAAGTGTAAATGCTACTGATCTGTAAGCCCTAGTTCATAGTGAAGCAAGTGGGCCCATGTCTAGCAAGGCTAGAGGTGGATATGAATATTTCGTGACCTTACGGATGTGGCATCGCGTTATGGTTATGTGTTTCTTTTAGAACACAAATCAGAAACTTTCAAAGTTTTCGACACGAAATAGATTAACAGATTGGTTAAAGTATTAAACCGTCACGGTAAGACCGTAATGAAAAATACTTAAGTAATAAGTTTCTAACATACTTGAAAGAGTATAGTATTCTTTCAATGAGGACTCCTCTCGGAACACGTCATCCTGACGATGTGTCCGAACCAGAGTAACCGAATCTTGTTGGACAGGATAAGGTTAATCATGAGTCGCTATGAGCTACCATTTCCTTCAACGGATACACATAAACAGTGCATAACTTATTTAGAATAAGGTTCCATAATAATCTGTTTGACAAATATCATATTAGATATGAACAGGAAAGAAACCGGGTTTCACATTCCTGATAATTTGGGTATGCTAGGCATACGTTTGGATGATACCAAACTAAAACCCAAATTGGATAAGTGCCAATTGTAGGTTATCCTAGGGATAACATAAGCATAGTGCTTATACATCTCACTAGAGAACAATGTAATTGTTGCTCACCATGCGGTTTTCCTAAGAGGAATACCGATATGCAGTGGTAAGTGGGAGGATAGTAAAACTCGATGAAAATCGGAGTAATACTGTTCAAGACACCGAATCTTAATGGAACATAAATAGTTCATCAAGGATGAAACTAAACCAGTAATCTTCGAATACACAAGAACCACGTATGTCGGAGAGAGTCAGAAAACTACCTGGGGTATGGGTTTCTGATCTCACCTCATAAAGATGTCTATCTTATTGAGGTATACCAACTGACTACGTATGAGGAAGTGATACAAGGTATCAACTCCCTATTATGGCAAAGTGCCATGATATCCGAATTGGATTCCATGTATATCAACAAGTTTGGATACTAGTTGATGTACCGCAAGGCATTGTGCCTATTGGTACTATAAGTCTTCAAGGAAGACATACATGGATGGCAACATACCAACGTATAAAGCTAGGCTTTTAGCGGAAAGGTATCGTTATCAATATTGTGTTGATTTCGATTCAACCTTTTACCTGTTGCCACGGTAAATCCATTTGGATAATGCTTGCTAAAATTACATGTTTCATTTACGAAATATGTCAGCTTAACGGGAAAATCGCTTTCCTGAAAAGGAAACCTTTTGGAGGATATTTACAACATCCTGACGGTTTTGTCGTACCATAACTAGCAAACAAGGTTTGCAGGTTATTCGATCCATGTTTGGATTGAAGCAAGCATAGGTTCTTGGAATTATTATTTTGATGTAATCATAATAGCTTATGATTTAATTCAAAACGTTAAAGATTCTTGTGTATAAAGAGGGTTAGTGGGAGCGCACTGACAGTGGCTGTCCTATAAAATAATGATAATATATGTCATTTCTTGGAAATGATATTCCCATAAAAATTATAGGTGAAAGCTTGGCTTTCATGAAACTCTCCGAGAAAACTCGTACATTGAAAAATGTACGCGACCTGGTGTCTCATACGCTTTGAGCATATGGATTCACAAACAGGCCAATCCAAGTGATAGTCACTGGATTGATGTTAAGAACATCCGTTAGTATCTTAGAGAACTAATGATGCTGTCTTAATCTATGGAAAAGGAGAACTTGAAGTGACTGGGATCACTACTGCAAGTTTCCTAAAACCGATAAAATGACTATAAGTCACAAACGGTACTATACAAAATTTGAATAACGGAACAGTGAGCTGGAAATCTTCCAAGCAAGATACAGTTACCGAATAAACAACTAATGCGGGTTATTGCTGCAGCTGAGGCAGCAATAGAAGCCTTTTGGGTCGATAACAAATCTAATTAGATTAGATATAATTCTGTTAGCAGCTGAGCTAGGCGTCAGCACAGGCTAAAGAATTAATGGTCTCATCAACGATCCAGATATATACATCGATATTCATATGATTCGTTCGGATCATACATCGTGGCGATGTGATGATCGTATAAATCATATCATATAATAATCATGCAAATCCACTGACGAAAGAATTTCTCAGCAGTTTGAGCCAACCGTACATAGTTCGGGTGTAAGACACTCGAGTGACTGGCTATAGGCCAAGTGGGAGATTGTTGGACAATTATTACCCATAGCGTCATTATTTGTACAGATCATGGTGTTGTTGTACAAATTAACTATGTGACAAATGAGATTGCACTCTTATCATTTGTGATTAGATCACCTAGATGTATAAATGATGAGAGGTCCCTATGATTTGTTCCTGGACGGTGAATGATATGAGACAGTATCAGTCCACGAAGGATAAATCATTAAATATCCCTAGTCAGAGTATTATCGAGATTGGACATCGATAAATACGTAAAAGACTAGTATTACACTTGTGTGCGTTGTGAGGGCACAACGGCATAGTTATCATATATTTGGGTATAGGATACTCATGCAAGTGTAATAGGAGGTTGTGTTTCACCGATGGTACGGGAAACAGCTTCGCTCTGGATAGACCCCCTCGGAATTACATTGGTAGTATGGCTATGTGTCTATTGAAGTCCGAAATCAGGGTAAGTGTATTTGGTCTTAACCTGAGACTTGCACCGCTAATACTTGGGACAATCAATATACTTTGGTTACGATCGTCCAGGGCTTTAATAGGTTCTGTGTACGCCAATGCTGGGTATATTGAGAATCGTAGTGTGTTGGGTGTGATGTCAAGACGGAAGTGTCTCTCCAGTCATATGGAGATGATGGTCACGTAGGATACGGTACTAGTACTTTTAAGTACTGCAGTCATCGAGATAAAATGACAAGGTCATGTTTATCCGATTATAGAGACTAGTTACCAGACATCCGACATGTGCTTCGTACGGGGCAGACACAATTCCAGCCCCAGGCCTAGCACGTGACCATCCGATACTGGACAGAAATACACAATACTACGTATACTACGCCTGATATAGATCCTTAATTCCTGTGAGGATGTTTCCGGAGAATTGGGTAGGCATGGCGCTTTGCTAGAGGCCAACCTTGTCTTGTAAATCGGTATAAACGTAGTATGAGGTACTTACGTGTTCGGATAGTCCGACGACCAAATTTACTACCAATATATCCGGGGATCTCATGGGTCGCTTCCCAAAGATTCACCGATGACGTAGTACTCGCACTCTAAATTAATCTGGGATTAATAAGATGAGAGAGAAAATTAATCTGGGATTAATTACGGAGATATTTTATCTGGGATAAAATATCTATTGAAGAGAGATAACGATTAATTTGGAATTAATTGGCAAATTAATATATTCGATATATTAAAAGAAATTAGATTTCGACGCGAATTTAAATTAGATTTTAATTCGGGCGAACGAATTAATTTAGAATTAATTCATTGGCGACATGAATAGTGACTTCGCTAGGCGTAATCATTTAATTACGACGCAACGGAAAATTCGTTAATTTGGAATTAGCGAACCCGAGCCCGGGATTATTTACGAGCGCATTCGCATTTCGAATTCGAGTGCGGAACGCAAGTCATATCAAGCGTCAAATCGCTAGTCGTATCTAGCGTCAAATCATGTCACTTTGAGTGATGTGACACTTGATTGATTGATGTGATTGATTGATGGTAGTTGTTGGAATGGTTGTTGAGCTTTTACCATTTGACTTTTTGAAAGCCAAAAAAGTGGTAATTCATTTAATTATTTTTTGGAAAAATATATAAGTGTATTAGATACACTTTTCAACCTAATTCAACATTATCTCTCCTTCTCTCTACAACATACGCCCAAGGGGCTGAAAAAGCTTACTGGTTTCCTTCAAGAAACCGTGAGCAGTGGGAAGCCAATAGTGGGATTTTTGTGGCAAAATCTCAAGTGCTAGCACACTTACGAGACATGCGAAGGTGATAGGGAAGTCCACCCATGAGACGGGAATCGTTTGACGAAGCTTGGAGCTCAAAATTTGGAGGCAAAAACTGAAAATCAGTGAGCTTGGAACTGTAGTTTTCCGTGACCATGACAGTGGGCAATGAAGATTTTTTTGCCTCGCGTGTCGCTCAACCGATCGATGTGAGTATTCCACAACTTCTTCGATTTGTATTCGTACATATTTCATGCTTATTATTGATGTTGGGACCTTAATAGAAACCAACACGAAGGTGATAGAGAAGTCCACCCATGAGCCGAGAATCGTTTGACGAAGCATAGAGCTTGACGAAGATGATCCAAATGGCCAAAAATGGGGACTGCAATGAGCCACTGCCGTGAGTAGTCCAGTGAGCAGAAATCAGTTTTTGTTCGTCAAAGAGTCGCTCAACCGATCGATGTGAGTATTCCGCAACTCCCTTGATTTGTATTCGCACTTGTTTCATGCTTGTTTAATGATCTTGGGACCTTAGCAATCACCAATACAGGGTCTTTTTAAGTCAAATTCCCGAGACTTAACTGTTGTCTTTCTTTTTGGAATTGTGTATATAACATGCAAATTTCGTGATACACATATCCATTAGGATGCGTCTCAAAAGTCTTAGATATATCATCCAAAGACTCTTTACTCAAGCCATCCCTAATGAAATTAATCTTATCTTCACGGTTATCAGACACCATTCCTAAAGAACGACAACGAGTATCACAAAACATACGAGCACATTTATAGCATACACCCATTCTTTTGGCTCTTCTCTTTTTAGCATATGTGCTTCTTCCTAAACCAGGTAGATGTGAAATAAAAGAGTCAGAAGACTCACCTGCCAATCGGACCCGTGCTTCAATAATCCAACAAATGTCAGTTGGAATACCTTTGATCATCAGTAGTCGCATATGTTCCAAGCGAGCTTTGTAAACTTTCATCAGAGATCTTTGAGGGAGAGAAGGAAATTGCTTGTGAAGATTTTCGAAAACTTCTTCCACCTTGAAATGACTTAACCTGCAAAAATAAAACACATCAAATCATAATATATACACAAATTGCATGGGTTTCCTTCCAACTAGCGCTAAGTTTAACGTCGTCAGCTAGACGTGACTTCTCGAATGTTAGGCTGGATCTGAAAGTGTGACACTTTCTTTTTGTCGCTCAAATGATTCTCCACAGTAGTGTTTGACACGCGTGTTTTTAACCTTGAATGTTTTGTTGGAGTCGGGATCATGTATCTCAACGGCTTTATCTGGTAAAACCTTGGTGATTAGGAATGGACCTGACCACCGTGATTTTGGCTTCCATGAGAAGAGTTTCACCCTTGATTTGTTTAACAGTACCCTCTGCCCTGGTTCTAGTGGTATGCATACTAACTTCTCATCATGTTTCTTCTTGGCCATTTCTTTGTACAATTTGGCATTCTCAAATGGCTGTATGTGAAATTCATCCAATTCTTTGAGCTGGTGGAACTGTTTCTCTTATGTTGCTTGTAGTGCAAGAATAGGCTTTTTCAGTACGCAGAACGTTTTATCTTCAGGCTCCATAGACAGTTTGTCAGTAGAAATTTGCATTGCATTGGAGTTTTGGATGGTACTATGTATCACATAAAGTCTGAAACATTCCTCCTTCTTTGCGTCATCCAGGAATTCCATGGCTTTGAAAACATTGAATTTTACTTCTTGGTCATGTACCCTCATGATTAGTTCTCCTTTTTATACATCAATAATGGTTCGACCTATAGCCAAGAATGGTCTCCCAAGTATGATCGGCACGTCTTCATCTTCCTCCATATCAAGGATAATAAAATCTGCTGGGAAAATGAATTTGTCAACTTTGACCAGCATATCTTCAATTACACCTCTCGGAAATACGAGCGTTCTATCAGCAAGTTACAAAATGACTGATGTGGGCATTGTTTCTCCAATCTGCAATTTCCTGAAAATAGAAAAAGGCATCAAGTTAACACTCACACCTAGATCAAACAAAGCCCTACCGAAGTTATGTTCTCTTATGATGCAAGGAATGGTGAAACTGCCAGGATCTTTCAACTTTGGTGGAAGCTTCCTCTGAATGATGGCGCTGCATTCTTCCGTCAATGCTACTATCTCGTAATCTCCCAATCGCCGTTTTCGTGAAAGAATGTCTTTCATGATTTTGATATAGCTGGGCATTTGTTCCAAAGCTTCTGCAAATGGAATGTTGATATGCAGTTTTTTGAACACCTCCAAGAATCGAGAAAACTGCTTGTCCAATTTATTTTTCTGGAGACGCTGTGGAAAAGATGGAGGTAGAGTGATTCTTTCTGGTTATTTTTCCTTTGCTTCTTTTTCCTCCATCTGTGGAACTGCTTCTTTTGGAACTTCCTCAATGGATGCCTTGATTCCAACATCTTTGTTGATTTCAGTACCGCTTTTTAAAATGATGGCATGACACTGCTCCTTCCCCATGTTCCTTGATTTGGTTCTGTGTTGCTAGGAAGGTTACTTGGCGGTCTGTAACTCTGAGCATTGGTCAGTTGTCCAATTTGATTCTCCAGTGCTTTGATAAAGGCAGATTGACTATGAAACATAGCATCATATTTGTTTAGCTGAGTCAGCACTTTCACTATTCCTGGTTCATTTGTCTGCTCCTGGCCTTTGTTCTGTTGTTGGAATCCAAGTTGTGGATAGTTTTTTTTCCATGAATTCTTGCTCCATGAGAAATTGGGATGATTCATCCACCCTGGGTTGTAGGTGTTGGAATATAGATTATTCTCTTGTCTGTTGAAATTGTTGACATAATTCACCGTCTCTTCTTGTTGGTTTGGTTCTGGTACTCCTCCATAAGGTGAACTTGTGGCTCCAATATTGCCTTGCATACCGAGAGTCTCCATGAATTTGTATATATGATCTAGCTTGGCATTGACTGCTGAGTTGGCTCCAACTTCATAAATTCCAGCAATTCTTTGAATCATGCTCCTTTCTGTTGGCCACAAGGAATTATTTTTAGCCATTTCTTCGATTAAGTCCCAGGCTTGATCTTCTCCTTTTGCCATCAAAGCTCGTCCAGCAGCAGCATCAATTGTGGTTCTCATCAGTCCAACAAGTCCATTATAGAAAGTTTGGACTTGAAGCCATTTTGGAATCTCATGGTGAGGACATTTCCGGAGAAAATCTTTGTACCTTTCCCAAGCTTCGTAGAGAGTTTCCGAGTCATGTTGTACAAAGGATGTGATGTCATTCCTTAGTTTTGTTGTTCTGACTGGTGGAAAATACTTTGCAAGGAATTTGGTGGCTATAGTGTTCCAAGTTGTGATGGAACCTACTGGTAGTGAATGTAGCCAGGCTTTAGCTCTGTCTTTCAAGGAATATGGGAAAATCTGCAGTCTCATTGCTTCTTCAGCTCCTCGGTTGTAATTGAAAGTGCCGCAAACTTCCAGGAAGTTGCTGATGTTAGCATTAGGGTCTTCAGTTGCATTCCCCCAAAACTGAACTGATTGCTGAATCATCTGAATGCATGTTTTGATGTCACACGCATTTTTTGGTAAGGGAGGAAGTACAATACAGGAAATAAAGCCGTCAACCACCGGAATAGTTCTCTCTCGAATGGGTATTGGTGGTGCAACTTCCAAAGGTTCAGGTTCCATGTTGACTAAAGCTTCTTGGCCTTCTCGCCTTTCCCTTCTCAACTGTCTAATGGTTCTTTCAATTTATGGGTCAAGCGGTCGGAGTTCAAAACTTCTGGTTCGTCTCATGTAGTTTCTGAGAACCTGAAACACAAGAAAACAGAAATAATAAGAAATAGAAAAATAGATACAAGTAAAGGTATCTAACCTCAAAACTAATAGTGAAAGATAAATAAGTCTCCGGCAACGGCGCCAAAAACTTGAACAGTGCGAAATCAGACGCGTATAACGCAAGTGCACGTATCGTTCAAGTAGTATAAAAAGTATCGATCCCCATGAGGACTTAAAACCTAAGCTATTAATTTTATGAGGCCAAATGATTACTAGTATCTAACAGACAGATTGATTGATTGACTGGGTGATGACTTAAAAACAAGTAAATAAAATTGCGCGAAGTAAATTAAGTGAAATTCAATATTTAGAAACTATCCATGGTTGTGATTTCTTCCAATATCTAATTAAAGATAAAGTGGTTATTTCATATTTGTGTAATATATCGGTTTACTAACCTGGAACACGAAATTATGCAAAAACCTATGTCGATGGTCAGATGCAAATACCCAGTATAACCCAATTGAACCATATGTCTATGTCAACCAAATTACCTGGATTCATTAAAATTAAGTTCCAATTATTGCTACCCCCGTCCGACAGGTATATGTCTATCCTGTAAGGAAATCTATTAAAGGGTTATCTATCCTCAAGGAAGATCGTGGGCTATTAAGTCTAAGGTTGAAACCTAAAATTCCTTTGTCAAGTTTATTTTAGAGTTACCGGATCAATCTTATTAATGGCCAGTTAACAAGACGCATTAAGCTTAAGACTTAATAAGTAAACCTTTAAATTACCCAAACTATAAAATAACTCCTTATAAACTGGTGATATTTGAATTCATCATAACCCCAGATAATGGGCTTAGCTACGACACATAATTAAAACTAGTAAAAACTTAAATAAAATAAAAGACATAAAGTAAAATGCTGGAAAGTAAATAAATAAAATTACAATAAAAGAAAATGGTAGGGCTAGAGGATCTACTTTTATCACTACTATTTTAGATTTCTCCTTAATATAATATATTAACTTATGTGATATTACCAACCAGTCATATGGGCGGTAACCTAATTAAGTCAAATTAAGTCTAATCGACCATAAATTTGGTATCATTATTTATCCATAAACCAGCCATATAGACGGTAATTACCAACCGACCAACCAGGCGGTATCCATGCTTAGTCAGGTTAAAACCGGTTTATAATTGATTACCAACCGACCAATATAGCGGTATCCTTGTTAAGTCAAATTTTAAATAGTGAATATATTATAATTAAGGGAGATTAATCTAAATAGCAGTAATAAAAGATTTACCTTTCACATTAGCAGGGGGAAGTTACCTTCTCATTGCTGAATAGTAAAAACTGAAAAAGTAAAGAAAGTAAATTATTATTACAGAAAGTAACTAAAATTAATTACAAAACTGAAATTAAAATAAAACTAAATAAAATCTCATTATTCACTTAGAGCATTAAAGAGAGGAAGGTACATTTGAAATCAGAAAAATGAGCTAAATTTATAGGCCTCAGGAGGTGGTGCGCGTCGTGATGCGAGCTCCTAATGCGTAGCAACGCGTGGGATTTATGTGCCAAATGCGGCGCGTTCTCCGGATCAGGCGACACGTGGCAAGGCGGCTAAAGGCTGAATGATTGTGCTGATGTGGCGATGATGTGGCAAAACATGGCGATGTGGATTGTCGGCACCATAGGATTGTCACGTGGCATGCAATGATTGGCTGATGATGATGTAGGGATGACGTGGCACATTGACTTGGCATGTTACTGATGTGGACGTCTACGTGGCTGTCATGTGGATGACACGTTGGTGACACGTGGCGATGGTGATTGTCGGCACCATAGGATGATGACACGTGGCACGGTATACGTTAGCAGATCTCCTCTGATGTTGACACGTGGCATGCACATGTTAGCATCCGGCGCATGTTAGGAGACTTCTCAGATTGTGACACGTGGCACGACACATTTTAGCATAAAGTGGCGTAAGTTAGCACAGGCCGACACACGTTAGGCGTCGCAATGTGGGCAGCGCGTCGTGACGTGCCAAATGTCCATTTTGCCCTTTGTTGTCCATTTTCACTGTTTTGGCCAAAATCACCTACAGAATGTCCTTTTTCACTGTTTTGGCCCCAAAATAACACAAAACACATCAAAATACTCACAAAACTCAAGAAACTATACAAAATATTATGTCAAATCTGTGGGAAATAGTGATGCATTTACCACTCATCAACGGACATGGATGGAAACATACAAACGTACAGAGCTAGGCTTGTAGCGAAAGGGTATCGTCAACGACATGGTGTCGATTAGGAGGAAACTTTTTCACCTATTGCCATGATTAAATCCATTCGGATAATGCTTGTTATTGCTGTATATTTCAATTATGAAATATGGCAGATGGACGTCAAAACCGCTTTCCTTAACGGAAACCTTCTGGAGGATGTTTATATGCAACAGCCTGACGGTTTTATCATGCCAAAACATGCAAACAAGGTTTGCAAGTTAAATCGATCCATTTATGGATTGAAGTAAACATCGCGTTCTTGGAACCAACGTTTTGATGAGATCATAAAAGAATATGATTTCATTCAAAACAAAGATGATTCTTGTGTGTATAAGAAGGTTAGTGGGAGCGCACTGACATTCATTGTCCTTTACGTTGATGATGTATTTCTTTTCGGCAATGACATTCCCATGCTACAATTGGTGAAAGCTTGGCTTTCATTAAAATTCTCCATGAATGATCTGGGAGAAACAGCCATTATTCTAGGAATAAAGATCTGCCGGGATAGATCTAGGAAGCTGCTTGGACTTTCCCAGAGCTCGTACATTGACAAAGTGTTGAAGAGATTCAACATGGATCAGTCTAAGAGGGGGCTACTTCCAGTGTCACATGACGTGTCTCTATCTAAGGACATGTGTCCTAAAACTAAAGATGAGAGAGATATTATGAGCCAGATCTCGTTCGCTTCTGCAGTCGGATCGATCATGTATGTCATGATATGTACACGACCTGATGTCTCATATGCCTTGAGCATGTACAGTCGCTATCAGGCCGATCTAGGTGATGGTCACTAGATTGCTGTTAAGAACATCCTTAAGTATATTAGACGAACTAAGGATGCTTTCTTAGTATATTGGGAATGAGAACTTGAGGTGACTGGGTTCACCGATGCAAGTTTCCAAACCGATAAAAACAATTGTAAGTCGCAATCGGGGTACATATTTTGTTTGAACAATTGAGCAGTGAGTTGGAAATCTTCCAAGCAAGAGACTGTTGTCGATTCAACAACGAAAGCGGAATAAATTGATGCGGCTGAGGCAGCAAAAGAAGCATTTTGGATCTATAAATTCCTAATTGGATTATGAGTAGTTCTGTTAGTAGCTGAGCTGGGCTACAGCATAGGCTAAGGAACCACGGTCTCATCAATGATCCAAGTACGTACTTCGATGGTTTCATCTGATTTGAGAGATCACATATCGTGGCAATGTGAAGATCATTAAATCGTTTCAGATGATAACCTTGCAGATCTGCTGACGAAAGCTATATCTCAGCAAAAGTTTGAGCGACCCGTACATAGTTCAAGTATTGGACACTTGAGTGATTGGCTATAGGCCAAGTGGGAGATTGTTGGACAATTATGACCCATAGCATCACTATTTGTAAAAGACATTGTTTTTTTGTACAAATTAACTATGTGACAAAGGAAATTACTCTTTTATCATTTTTTAATTGGATTACTTAGATATATAAATGATAAAAGTCCATATGATTAGTACCGGATTAATAAGATATGAGACAATATTAATCCACGAAAGGTTTGATCATTAAATATCCCTAGTCGTAGTATTATCGAGACTGAACATCGATAATGCGGAATAGACTAGTATTACACTTGTGCAGGTTATGGAATCTTAACGGCATAGTTCTCATATATTTAAGTATTGGATACTTATGCAAGTGTGATAGGAGGTTCTGTTAGCCGTGGGACTGGGAACAGCTTCGCTCTGGATAGACCCCTCAGAATCTCATTGGTAGTATGACTATGTGTCTATGGGAATCCGAATCAGGGTAGGTGTATGTGGTCTTAACCTGAGACTTGCATCGCTAATACTTGCGACAATCAGTACGCTTTGGTTTTGGTCGTCCAGAGCTTTAACAGGTTCTGTGTACGCCTCTTCTGGGTTTACTGAGAATCGTAGTGTATTGGGTGTGATGTCAATATGGAAGTATCACTTCAGTCATATGGAGATAATGATCACGCATGGATACAGAATTAGTACTCTCAAATGCTGCAGCTATCGGGATAGTATAACTAGGTCATGATTATCCTATTACAGAGACTAGTTGCTAGTGATCCGATATATGCTTCGTACGGGGCAGACACAATTCCAACCTTAGGCTTAGCATGTGACATCCGATACTGGATCATAATACACAATACATAGTATATTATGCCTGATACAGATTATATATTCCTCGTTGAATATTTCTGGAGAATTGGGTAGGCACGGTGCTTTGCTAGAAGCCAACCATGTCTTGTAAATAGGTGAGAACGTGGTACACGGTACGCACGTATTGGATAGTCTGAAAACCGGATTAATTGCCAACATATCCAGAATTAATTATGAGAGAGAAAATTAATCTTGGATTAATTATGAGAGAGAAAATTAATCTGGGATTAATTAAGGCAAGAATTTATCTGGGATAAAATTCAAGTAGAAGAGAGAAAACGATTAATTTAGAATTAATCTATTAAATAATATATTAGATATATTAATTGAAATCAGATTTCAATGCAGAATTAAAATTGGATTTTAATTCGGGCGAACGAATTAATTTAGAATTAATTCGCAAGCGACTTTCGTAATAATTTTGCTAGGCATTATTATTTAATTAAATTGGATTTAATTACGTCGCGGCGGAAAATTTGTTTAATTGGATTAAACGAACCCAAGCCTGAAGTGTGTTGAGCAAGCCAACTTGAATTTTGAATTTAAGTGGTGGGGCCCACTAACTTACATCAATTGTCAACATGAGTGATGGAAGTTGTTGGGAGCATTTAATGTTTTTTCTTCCAACACACTTTGCTTTTCTTTTTGGAAAAGATATACACTTTTTAAGAGAAAATAATTGGTATTAGTTTTGGAAACTAAAATATCAAAACATCATATCTCTCCTTTTATCTCATTGGCCAAGAGCTTCCTCCTCTCTCTCAAAGTTTTTGTTGCAAAAATTTAAGCTTGCTAGTTCACTTGGAGTTGATTTTAAGGTGATAGGTAAACTCATCATTGAGTTGGGAATCCAATTTCAAAGCTTAGAGCTTCTTCAATATACAAAGATTTTCGAAATCAAACATCCATTAAATGTAATTTTTTTTCCGCAAACTCACTTGATGATTCACACACAATATCATGAATTAGAGACATTGGGCATTACTGAGATAAACCATTAGAACAATTCTAATATACAACACGTACCGGTCACACTGGTTTATTAACTGACTAGGTATGTAAACCTTGACTAGGAACAAATTTAAGAATGAACTATATTGTGATAATTCTCAGTGACAATGCGGCGCTTTTGCAATTACGTCACAACCATTCATTCAAAGGTCGTAATAAAATAGAAATGTACATTGTATTTACAATAAATACAATAAAATGAGCACCGACTCTAATATTTTCTCTCACTTATTCTAGTGCCAAATTTGATGGTATCTAATACCCATCGCTTCTACATGTCTATCATATAGTTTCAGAGGCAAGGTCTTCGTAAGCAGGTCTGCTATATTGTTCTCTCCAGATATCTTGCATATGGAAACATCTCATCGAGCAATAATCTCACGAATAATATGGTACTTTCGCTCCACATGTTTCGATTTCTGATGCGCTATTGGTTCTTTTATCTATGCAACGACACCACTATTATCAAAAAATAATGGGATCAAATTCTCGATACTTGGGACAGTTCCCAATTCTGTGATAAATTTTCTAATCCATACAGCCTCTTTTGCAGGATTTGATGTCGCAATATATTCCGCCTCGGTGGTGGAATCATATGTTGATCCTTGTTTGGAACACTTCCAACTAACTACAACATTATTAAGAGTAAATACAAAACTTGAGGTACACTTTCTATCTTCAGGATCTGACTGAAAGCCATAATCTGTATATCATCTTATCTGTAAATCACCTTCTCCATAAATAAGAAACTTATTTTTAGTACATTTTAGATACTTTAGGATATGTTTAACGATCATCCAATGGTCGTTACCTGGATTTGACTGATATCTTCTAATAACGCTTACTGCATGACTAATATCAGGTCTCATACATAACATGGCATACATGATGCTTCCTAAGCATAATGCATAAGGTTGACTATATATTCTAGCCTTTTCATCTTCCATTTGAGGGCACATCTTATTGGAAAGATGAATGCCATGTCGAAATGGTATATTAGCAATTTTACAATCACTAAAGTTATACATTTGTAGGATCTTATCTATAAATGTGTGGTTACATCTTCTAGCCTTTTATCCATTTGAGGGCACATCTTCTAGCCTTTTATCTATTTACGAAGATTGAGACAACCCAATCAACCTCATTTCTCTATCTCTATAGAGTTTTATACTAAGTATATTGGATGTTTCACTCAAGTCTTTCATGGAGAAGTTCTTACAGAGGTATGCTTTAACACCCTGCATCATTCCAAGATCATTTTCAAAGATCAGGATATCATCAACGTAAAGCACCAATAACACTATCATACTCCCACTAACCTTCTTATAAACACATGGTTCTTCTTCATTTTTTAGAAAACCAAAAAATCTGATTACCTCATCAAAATTAAGATTCCAACTCCTCGAAGCTTGTTTAAGTCCATAAATGGACTTCTTAAGCTTACATATCATCCCTGAATTTTGGCTGGAGATAAAACCCTTCGGCTGTTCCTTATAGATTTCTTCATCAAGAAATCTATTTAAAAATCCGTTTTGATATCCATTTGCCAAATATCATAATCATGGTAAGCAGCGATAGCCAATAAAATTATAATAGACTTTAGCATCACTACTAGTGAAAAGGTCTCATCACAGTCCACACCTGACCTTTGATTATAACATTTAGCAACCAGTTAGGCTTTGAAGGTTTCAACCATCCCATCAGGCCCTCGCTTCCTTTTGTAAACCCATTTACAAACTACGAGAATAATTCCCTTCGGAAGCGGAACCAAGTCCCATACTTGATTCTGATGCATAGAGTCTATTTCAGAATTCATGGCTTCATGCCATTTAGGGGAGTCAATGTTTAACATTGTTTCTCTGTAGGTATACATATCAGCCTCCTCAATAAAGAGCACATCGAGACTCTTGTCTTGTATCAAATACAAGCGCTCATGAGGTCTTGATATCTTAGTAGACCTACAGAGAGTGGAATTAGAAGGTTCTGCTTCTGTCTGAACTTGTAATTCCTCTATTGGTCTGTCTTCTATAGGTTGGACTTCATCAAGCTCAACCCTCTTATGATTACCACCTTCTGCCAAAAATTCTTCTTCAAGAATTTTGGCAAAACGAGCTACGAACACATTTCGATGCTCGGGTTCATATAATTGATATCCTTTGGAATTTGAAGGATATCAAACAAACCTAATTTTTCGCCCTCGAGGCAAAAGTTTATCCTGCTGCATCACTCTGATGTATGCATGACAGTCCCAAACCCTAACATAATTAAGGTTCGGTTTCCTACCAACCCATATCTCATATGGAGTAGTAGGAACAACTTTAGAAGGAACCCTATTCAACATATGTGCAGCAGTAAGAAGAGCATACCCCCACAAAAAGTAAGGTAGATATGTAAAACTCAACATTGATCGAACCATATCCAATAAAGTCTGATTTCTCCTTACAGATACTTCTTTATGCTGTGGAGTACCCGGAGGAGTATATTAAGCAAGAATCTCATTCTCTTTAAGATACTCAGTAAACTCACTACTCATATATTAATCGCCTCGATCTGATCGAAGGTATTTGATGAATTTACCAGTTTTTTCTACTTCGTTTCGAAATTCTTTGAACCTTTCAAAGGTTTCCGAATTATATTTCATCAAGTAAACATAACCACACTGTGATAAATCATCGGTAAATATTACGAAGTAAGAAAAACCACTATGAGCAGTGTGACTTATAGGACCACATACATCACTATGTACGAGTTCTAATAAGTCAGTGGCCCGATGTCCAACACAGGCAAATAGGGCTTTGGTCATTTTACCCTGAATATAAGATTCACAAGTTGGAAAAGATTGTATGGTCAAATTCTCAATCAGAGCATTCTTAACCAACTGGGTTAGGCGTCGTATACTTATATATCCTAACTGTATATGCCATGATTCTGTATCAGTAATTTCAGATCTTTTATGTTTATTATCCCCAATTTCATAAACATCTCTAACGGTATGCAAAATATAATGACCACGTGAATTTGAACATTTGTGTAACAAAAAATCATTCATATCATATATATACATGGAACGATTCTTAATATGTACATGATATTCTTTTGTATCTAATACAAACAAGGAGATACTATTAGCTATACAACCAGACACAAAAACACAATTTGTCGAAACGATGCTACCTCTGGATAGACGAATATCGTATTCGCCAACGGCTGCTGTAGATAAAAAATCTCCATTCCTAAAACATAGCTGCATCTCGCCTGGATCTAGCAGCCTACTGACCCTCAGTCCCTGCAACGAATTACAAATGTGATTAGGACTAGCAGAATCTAAAACCCATCCAGAACCTATGGCTTCACAAGCCAAAGATATATCAATGATAGGGAAAATAAATATACTTGATACATCGGTTCTCTCCCGTCTGACGGAAGCTATGTCATCTGGACATTTGCGCCTCCAGTGTCCAATCTTGCCACAGTGGTGCCATTTGTCCTTAGCGGCTTTCTTCTTCGCCTTGTTTGGCTTCGCTACTTTTCCTTTGGGAGGAACACCGGAGCCAATCTTCTTTGCCTTTTTCTTCTTCTTCTTCTTGCCAGATCTCACATATTGAGAAGGAGAAAAACTAGGCAAAGAGGACTTTGAAATGAGTGTCGGCACACCCTTCTTGATGTCCTCCTCAACAGTCTGAAGTATCCTATGCAACTGACTGTAGGAACAACAAATATCGTGTATCTTGAAGTTCATAATGAACTGGGAATATGACGGTGGGAGTGAGCCAAGAATCAGATTCCTGCCCAGAGTCTCATTCAGCTGGAAGTCAAACCTCCGAAGCTGCTCGATGAGATCCATCATGTGCAGGACATGTGGACTCACTGGCTTACCATCAGTCAAACAAGCGTGAAATAATTCCACGGAGATCCTATATACCAGGGTCTGCTCCTGACTCAAAAATAGCTCCATAAGCTGAGTTATAATACTGTAGGAGTCATGCATATCAATATATTACCTCTTTAGATCATGAGATATAGTACATAGAATAAGTGACCTGACTCTCAGATCATCATCTCTCCAATTCTGAATTGTCTCCCTCTCTTCAGGTGTTGACTCCGGATCAATATCCAACGGTACTGGACTATCCATCACATAACCCAACTTCTCAGATCTCAAGATAATCTTGAGATCCAATTCCCATTCTGAAAAGCTCTCAGGACCTTTCAGTTTGTTCACGTCCAAACAAGTGAAAAAGGATTAGAGAAAGTAGTAGTTGCTATCACAAACTTAACAAAGGAAACAAGAGTTAGCAGATGAAGGTAATATCATCAATATCATAAAACATCCAACATATCATGGAATTTTAATATAAGGATGTCCTCCCACTATTTTACATAAATTGATAATCCCTTAACAAAATACGATAATTTAATAATTAAATTCTATAACAAGAAGTAGACCTCATAAATATATTTCGACACACAGCTTTGGCACATTGTGTCCAAATGTATTTGAAAGTAGATAACAATTATCAATCACATCCAATGTGACTTTTTAAAATAGGTTCTGAATCGTTTCCTATCCTCACTACTTTGGCATCTATTGGATGGGGCGTATTCAAGGCAATACTCGTCAATGAACACATCCAAGGTACTTATGCACTACCTCACTACTTTGGCATGTATTGGTATGCACTTTCGCTCGAATTTATTTTTTATCAAATAAGTTTTACCGGTATAAACAAATTTCCATTGACCTTAGCCGCACTGCTTTGGCAGATACAACCACGGTATCAGGAAAAATATTTACATCTGTATTGACGAGACGGACCCATTAGTGTATAATACACTCACATAAAATAAAGCCTTATTATATGGATTTTTCTAGTACTGTCAAACAGTTAAAATAATTGTTCCAATCAATTAATTATTAAGCATGTGTAAAATAAATTGAATTAAATAACAAATATTTAAAGCATGAAAAATTATCTTAGATGTTGGATCAGACGCTCTGATACCATTTTGTTGGGGTAAGCGCAGTGGAAGGCGCGGTGGAAGAGGCGAAAATGGTTTTAAATATTTTAAAATTTTTCCAAGTGAATTAATTAATATCAAATATTTTTAATTCACCCAAAGTAGTTTAAATATATTATTCATTAACACTTAATAACATAATATATTTCGTTCCACGACGAATTATTTTACGAAAATAGTTTTCGACAAACACTACCATAACGGGCAAACGGTCAAACTGGTTGACCAACCACCGATCCTGGCCAACCCGATCACTTGGACAGTGACCAGTCAACCCTTGGACTGCCCAAACAGTGCCCAGTTCACTGGTTTCACAGTCGTGACTCGGCGAGCCTATTTCGACCCTATTTTTTCCGTTTTCTCGTGTTTTCGCCTCGGAATAATTTTTGAAATTAACCCACCACCTAATACACATCCAAAATCATCCATATAATATAATTTTCCATGAAAAATATTCTGTTTTAAGGGACCAAATCAGATCTGATTCTAGAAACATTTTAAACTATTTTTCATGCCAAAATTCAATTTATTCACAAAATTAATCCAATTATTTTACACCAAAATTAATCACCACAATATAAAGTTCCAAGAAAAAATTTAGGCAACATTTGAGTGGAAACATCACTCTAGAATAGCAATTAAAATTTTTAGATTAATTCACTAATTAATCTTTTATACACATGCTTAACAAAGAAAACTATTAAGGTTAATTACACAACCAACACCAAATTTTACACCCAATATATATTCAAAATGCATATGCGCATAAAACATGTAATATACATATCTCATACAAACTTTGCATGCTAAGGAAAGAAAAACAAGAAAATAAAAATTAGGAATTTAGTATTACCTTAATATCAATTCCAATTTCCCAATTATGTCACAACCATTCAATCTAAGGTCATTTTACGCCTTAACCATATAAAAGATTATATTGATGAAAATTACTAAATTTTATTCATAATAAAATATAAATATATATTATATTTACAATAAATACAACAAAATTTGGCACGCCGAGTACCAACTCTAATAATAAGTTGCTAAAAAATTTAATAATAATCCAGATAGAATAAAAAAAAAAACATAGTCTAAGTTGAAACTTGAAAACTAGACTGTCAAAAAAAAAAAAAAAACAGAGACAGTGACATAAGATAACAAAAATCCAAATAGACCAAGTTCTTAAAAAAAAGTAATTAGAATCCAAGTTTATTTATTGGCATGCTTGTTTCTAAAAAAATAACAAGAATCCAAGAATACAAAAAACAAAGTTGCGCCGTTAGAGAAGAGAAATTGGACATTATTTAATTGAACAAAATTTATTTACACCAAGCAGAAAATCAGAAGAGAAATATATAGTAATAATACCTTGAGGCTTGAGCTTGAGAAGAGACTTAGTGGCGTTGTCAAACAGAGGACAGAAATTGGGAGAGAAAAGATTTAGGGGAGATGCGGTTGCCCTAATTTTTGGACTATCTTATATAGTGAATTTAAATCGGGTCGGGTCAAACCCGACTTTTTTGCACTGAACCTGTGACCCGATTCGATTTTGCGGGTAGGATTTAGTTTGACCTTAAAGTGCATTTATAATTTTATAAACCCGATCGAGTCGGGTCGGATCGCGAGTTGACCCGAACCTATGAACACCTCTAAAAATTGGCAAAAAACATAAAACATACGTTTTTGTTGAGGTTTTAGGCAATCAGTACGGGTAACGCAGCGGAAAGCCGGAAAATCAAATTTTCCGATTTATTTTATTTTTCTTGAGTAATTAAAATTAACTAATTTATTTTAATCGCTCAATACTCAACAAAACATATTCTTACCCAAGAATTTAGAATCTTTCAATATTGCCAAAAAGCCCCAAAATTTTGAATTTTGATCATTTTAGTGCATAAATTGTCAATTATAATTTTGAGTGATTCCAAATCAATACAAATTGATCTAAACATGTCATACACATCAAAACACATTAGAAACCGAAAATACTATAATTTCTTCAAATTGCCGTGAAGGCCATAAGATTTCAATTTTGATCATTTTAGTCCAATCTTGTTCAAAACAAGTCAAGATCAAATCCAATCAACACCAAATTAAATGTACATCAAATATACATCATTACACAACACATATATGAAAATTCTCAAATTTGGAAAGGGTATAAACCCTAATTTTATAAATTCAACAAATTGAACAAATTACACCAAATTAATGCAATCCAACACTTTAATCTAATCTCTACAACACCAAACAAGTCTCACCACTTTGAAACAACTCAAGAACAATTCTAGGTCATTATTGAGTGGCCTAACAACTCTAGAAGGGCAACCAAGTCATCTAATGACTAAAAGAAAGCTTAATAACACCTTATAAGTATTCTTTCTTAACATGCATGCAAACAACTTTCATCTAAGCTTCCAACACCAATATTACACACTAAAAGTAGTAGAGAAAAATAAAAATATCATATGTTAAAGCTTGGAACCCTAGAAACATTTATCTAGTTGAAAAGGAATTGAAAAACTTACTCCATAAGAATCATTAAGAGCATAGCTCAACCTCACTTATTTAAACATCACTAATTCATCATAGATTTGGATAATAAAGTAACCCCTATAGGAGACTAATCGCCATAGTGATCCAATAAAGTCTTTACAATTAGGTTTTCCATTCGAACCTCGATCTTGGGATCACCAGTCAGCTAGGTTGGGTTTTCCTTCGTATTGACTTATTATTTTATGGGATTTAGTCTCATTTCCCTTGATGATTCATTTACTGCTTCTCTATTTAACCATTTGGTTAGCGGATCCGTAATATTATTTTTTGACCTAATATAGTCAATAGAAATAATTCAAGTAGAGAGTATATGTCTAATTGTATTGTGCCTATGACAAATATATCTAGATTTTATTGGGATTTATGTCATAGAGCTTCATGTATTGTAAACGGATTTGATTATTGTAATAATATTAAATGCATTATTCATTTTATCAAAGTTGTTTGATTTATATCGAATATTATCCAATTGTCTTGTTTACCTTGATTACTCTTGTATCTTTAGACTTAGTGTATGTTTGATGCACAAGAGGATTTAAGTCTGGAGTTAGTAATCTAAATAGTCCATAGAGAGTAAACAAATAGGGTATTTTATTTGTGGTTTATCTATAGTTGTGGTCCATTCTATACTTGTATGATGACCTTGATCTAAGATCGTTCATGTAGTGACATGGGAAATGAGGCACCTTGTATGATGAGATCATATAGGACTGGACTCAGATAAATATGAATTTATTTTAATATCCGTTAACCAAATAAATTCATTTTATTTAATAGATGGTTATATATGGATTCGATCTTAATCATGAGTGTTTACGAACTCCTGTATAACAGACTATGTCCTTTGATTTACTATGGTGAGGTTGGTGTTACATTTCTAGCCAGTAACTACGTATTTTGGGGATATGGTTTGGTGTGTAGCTGGGAACATTTTACATAGATATGGAATTCACTCCTTC